>RJWM01005279.1:0-51756 GCA_004363535.1 Dasyprocta punctata | reverse complement strand
TAGGGTGAAGGAGCCGTGCAGTGGGTTGAGGGTTCTACGTGGGAGCCGAGAAGTCACGCTCAAAAGAAGAAGCGGGGTTGCCCTGAAGAGCACCACAGCCATCCCCAACGGCGACGAGGTCCCGCGCTCCTCCGACGATGGAGAACAGTTGAGCACAGGTCAGGAAGCCCAGCGTGACCAGCTTCTCCAGCACACAGCCTCCCCTCCAGAGCCAGGAAGCGATGCACAATATGAGGAGTGGAGCTCCCGCAACGTGAACCACAGCCACTCTCACCGATGAGGTCCCAAGCTCCTCCGACGATAATGGCCGAGTCCATATTGGTGAAGCCAGCATGACAAGCACCTCTAGGAGAACCAGCGGCTCCAACAGCAACTCTTGGAAGAACCCACAACGCCTGGCTCTTCTTCTCCACGTCCCTATTTATGCTGGTAATTTTCTTCAGGTGGAGCATCTTTAACTCAACACCAGCTGAATTAATTCAACTGGTGCTAAGTTGACCACCAGTTTGTAATCCATAACAATAGCCTTCAGAACTAAAAGATAAATCTGTTATTTTAAACCAAGTTGTAGTTTGTTACCACACAAATAGAAAACTGAAACAGTGAGTTACACATTGTACCCATCAGAATATATTGCACATAATAGGTACTCTGTGAAAAGTGTATTGAATGAATGGTTGAACTTCCAAAGTGGCCAGGCGCTTAATTAGGATGAAGGAATTTTACAGGTGTGTTTCTGTGCGACTTCAAGACTAGTATCATATGCAGTGGCCAGGTTTCTTCTAGTCTCTCTCCCTCTAATCTTCAAATTTGAAAATTTTTTAGTCCAAAGGCATGGAGGTGAAGTGAACAGAGCATGCACTCTGTATTCATCAGATACAACAAACCGACGATGAGGATGTGAATGAAGACTGCATGATTAGTTTTTCCTTAGTCATTTTTCTGGAAGACGGTAAGAATTCTTTACAAAAGTAGAAAAAAAAAACCCCGGAATTTTCTATGTATCAGATTTAGGATTCAGTCACAGAATGACAGCACACCGTGGTCAAGTAGAGGGTGGTCCTGCAATTTAACTGCAGAAAGATGCCAAATTTTTATGTGTTGTGGATGAAGCCCAGTGGGCTGCAATAGGCCTGTCATACCAGAGTGAATTGACTCAATTTGTGGAATAGAGGATATGGTAGTGAACCCAGAGTTCGGGAGCCAACGGAATCCAACTATCATAGCAGAAGCTCAGGAGCATTGTTTCTGCCTAAGGTACAGACCAAGTATGGACTTGTCTGTCGAACTGGGCGCCAGCGACCAGTAGACGGCGCTGCTGCACCGTATAAAAAAGGCTAGCGCTGCTTCTCAGCGCCAGGAAATTGCACAAACCACTCTCTACCAAGCTTTGGAGAAGCAGAAAAAGGAGAACCCTGAGTGATCAAGCATTTAGCCAGTACAGACTGAATACTCCCAAAAAGCATATTCAGATTGTCAGACTGGGTTAAGTTTAAACTTGATTAAACCATTTTATTCACTTGCTAACTGGTTGATGGGGATTTGGGAGGAATGCCAGATGATACAGTAAAATAAAGAAAATGTAACGTTTCTGTAAATCTCCTGAATTGAATTGTAAGCCTTGGATTCGACTCTGATTGTCCTTCTGGTCAGTCATTGAGATTTATCTTTGGATAGGGTTCCAGAAGAGGAAAAAGAAGATTATGAAACAGCATACTTTAAATTCATCTCTCTCTATTTTCTCCTTCCTTTCCAATTTTTGTTTCCTGATCTGTTTTTGAGTTTGGGAAACTGGAGGGTATTTGACCTTACATTTATAGCCTTCTTCCTATGTGACTGTCTTCTCCCTCCTTTAGAGAATGCTTTCCAGGCAGGAAAATGTCGAATAAATGCCCACGTTAAATGTGAAGATTACTGAAAGTTCATCAAGTATGAAGCCCTGTGATAAAAATGAAGTTTATAAAGAAGAAAAATCTGACCTTGACCTGCACACAGGGAACAAGGGAAATAGGCATTTAAATAAATGATTGTTGTAAGTACTACCATTGAAGAAAAAGCTGCTGAGACTTAAAAAAACAATTTCATATTTTGTTCACCACTATAGTATTCGTAAATGTTAAAAAATAATTCATAAATACACAAAACATTCTTCACTTGATGGACAGAAGTCAGCATATACATGGATTACAAATCTTCTTACAATAATTTTACAGTCACTGGACGTGGACAATATTATTAATGTGAGACTAACTTTTATACTGGTTTTTTTCTAGACTCCTCTCATATCTGTGAAGACATTCCTGATCTCCGGTTATCTCTTCATCTTTTGCCAACATTTCCATCTTGTGTTTCCACGCTATTAATCACTTTTTACTCTGCCTTATCATATTCTATCATTTGTGCATATCTTTAAGGAACAGATCTATGTCTAATTCATTTATAAAGGTCTGAGTCCTGGAAAAATTCTATGTGTATAGGACATTTTTAGTATGAAATAGTTACCAGTCTCAAGCTGTGCAAAAGTGTATGTTAAAAGTGTTAATTTCAGTGCTATTTATAATAATGAAAATTTAGAACTTCAGTTGCCTGTCAGTTGGGGTCTAATTAATTGCATGTGAAAGAGTAGCATGTAGGCATTACATTATTTATTAAACTAAATCAACATTTGTTCGTCTTGAAAGATGTTCATGGTAGATGTTTAGTGGAGAACGAGATTAGACTGCTTATACTATACCTCGCCATGCATGAAAAATTGTGTGTGTTTGACCTTGTGCCCATATTCCTGGAATATTAATGGTTATTAAAATGTTTACAGAAAGTGGTATTTTGGGTTCTTAATGTTTTCCCAAATTTTGGATTTTTCAATGAATATATTATTTTATTAGAAAAATAATGAGAATTTCAAAAATTTTATTCCTTATGTCTTGTTCAGAATTCTTTAAAATCTCATTGCATAGTTGTTCTTAATCAGCACAATTCAAATATTTCAGGAATATTTGGCAACCTCTGGAGATATTTTTGTTTGTCATAACTCCTGGAAATACTACAAGGATCCAGTGAGTAGAGTTCATGGATGCTGCTGGACATCTTATAAGGCATAGGACAGTCCCTCACAGCAAAGAATTATGTGGCCTTAATATTGACGGTGCTGAGGTTGAAGCATCTTGAATTCTTTATCCTGATAGGCTCATCACCACCATCTGGTGGTAGGATAAGAACCTGCAGCTTCTATGTAGCTTCGTGCTGAAGCCAGTTACTCGTTGAACTAAGCCCTCAGAAATAAGATGGGAGACCATAAAAAGGATAGCTGCAGTTAGAGTAGGGGGCAGGGAACAAGCAAGGAAATTCACGTTTGACAGGCTCTTTGATACTCCTATGGAAACTAGTAGTTCCTTCTGAAGCTTTCACTGTAATTTGTAAACCTCACGTTACAATTCCTATTTTCCATTCTTACTGGGATTCTAGGGACTCATAATAAATAGATGTTGAGGCAAGAAAGCTTTTGAGTAAACTTTAACATGATGGATGGAGAGAATCTCTACTTGTACCTGTAGGTGCCTCCCCAGTACGTAATATGATAAGGTTTTAGTTTTGTCAGCAATATTTTCTGACTGGAATACATAGGACCAAAGCAAGTTTCCTAGCTTTGGCTCCATTTAACTGTGGCCTCCATCTCATGCGCTAAAGGAATGCATTTGCAAAGACGAGGCATCTTTCCTTTACCCCACTCCTCCTACCTCCAATTTAAAGGACATGTGAAAAAAAAAAACTATTTTTCTGCTTATCATTGTTATTTGTGTTTTTATCCACTGATTTTTTGTTTCCTGATGATCACTTACTAGTAAATTGTTCACCAGCATCTGTGTCTTCTCTCTGCTGCTCTCAGCAGGGTTGTGGGCCATTGCTTACTTTTCGGTCTACTAGTTACTGGAAGGCCTGCACTCTCTCACCACTTGAAAGGATGCTGCTCTCTTCTGCCAGATGTTGGGGGAATGTTATGTAGCCCTTGCTTTCATTTCATACTGGTTCTTTATTATTCACAACCCTATTGTGGATTTAGCAGTCTTTTCCAAGGCCTTCAAGAATATTGTGGATTGGTTTCTCCAGAAGCAAATGCTGAAACTGTGCGAGTTAGTTTTTAGGAGTCAATACCTGTGAAAGAAGGGGCAAAAGTAGAATTGCCAGAGGAAGAAATTGAGCTATAATGAAGTCCTCACAAACCTTGAGCCAGGTGGGAGCTCTGGTTTGAAGGCCATCTGAGCATCCTGTGTCAAGCCAGGATGGTAGGACTCTCTCACTCAATCACTAGATACAGGTTACCCCTGAATCTACCCCATGAAGCACATGCCCTCAGCTGAAGACTTTATGTAACTGAGTCAAATTTGAAAGATTCAGCAGCTGAACAGTGACTGCTTGCTTCTCAGCTGAGCAGCGTGTTCTTCCTTGAAGGAGGATCTGGGTGGTACATTTCTATTCTCCCACAGAGGAAGTGATGGAAATCATGGTATAAACTAATATTGCTTTCACAATTCTAAGAGCAAACACCAAAGATAGTTAAACTGTTATGGAGGTTGTTTCCAGGAAGTCATACCCTGTTTCACATATCTTCCAATTTGGAGTAAACACAAATCACTTGGATTGCACTAAAAATAATGACATTGAGGGGCTATTAGGTAGCTGTTGTCAAAGGAATGAAACAAAGCTGTTTTTCTGTCTTCCATTCCTCTGTTTTTGAGGTGTACAGTTTTAATTTTGCTTTATTTTTAAAATTCTATTTAGGGAAAATAAAATACAGATATGGAAAATTAGGCAAATGAATTTGTAACCACTATTTGGTCAAATATGGAACTTGGACCCACTTTTTTGTGAACTTATAAGTTGAGCACAAAGTGTAGACGTAACTGCATTTAAGTATAATAGCAATAAAAATAGTGTTAATAACTACTATAATTACTTTCATTAACATAACTTTTGTTGCTCCTGTTGCTGCTGCCTACACTACTGCTACCTAACAACACATTTCATATGCCACAAGCACATTTTATGTGAAGTCATCCTCACACTTCTATGAGATGACATTTTATCGACTAAGAAAATGAATCAGAGACAGCTTAATTCATCTGAGGTCACATAGTTGGTAAATGGTGGAGGTCTCAGGCACAGTTAAAGAGTCTAGCTACTGAGTTTGGGCTCTTAATTGCAATTATGAGGTAGCATTCTCTAACTCTCTACACTTGGATTAGATCTGCTAATTTACTTCATCTTGAATCCCTCATTTTGCTTCCCCTCTCCTTCCTTTTTAATTAATTAATTAATTAATTAATTTTTGGGTCAGGGTCTTGTTCTGCAGTTCAGGCTGGCCTTGAACTTACTTTGTTGCCCAGGCTGGCCTCGAACTCTTAAGTGATCCTCCTGCCTCAGCCTCCTGAGTTCTGGGATTACAGGCATATGCCACCATGCATGGCTCCTTCATTTATTTTTACCCGAATAATTTCTCCAATAAATCACTTTCATGGAAATGACATGTGTCTTAGGCCTACTTCTAAGGAACTTGAGACATACTGTCTTCTATACCAATAAAGAATTGTGGCACTGACTTTGCTAATTCATTAATTGGTTAGGATTTGGAATAGCTGTAACTACCAAGAAAGTGCCAAAAGACTTTTATATTCTAAAATGCATTTTGAACTATTAATCACATTTATTGCAAACTGTTATCAAATGTGATTTCTCAAGGAGTCCATGTTGAGTGTTTCTGCCAGTGAAACTCAGCTGAGACTATTTTAACCAGTCATTGTATTATACTAAAATTATTCAAAGTAAAGAAATAAGAAACTTGGAAGAGACAGTGTAACACAGTAACTTAGTGCTTACTGTCCTATGTATCTTATATATGGTAATTCACTTATCTCTCCCCAACCTCAGCCTGAGAAATCTACCATTTCATTGTTTGAGTATCTGAGCACAAAGAAATTATATGTCCAATTTCTCACAGGCACTATTCCTACAAAGGCAGCAGTATTAGTAGTTATCCTGTGTCAGTGATAATATTGCTTCCTCCACTGCCTTTTCCACTTGTGCACCAAAACACCAACATGAAGTGTTGATTTTTTTTCATTCTTCACTGAAGGGTTGAAATGGTGAGAAGTACAATTCTGAGGAAAGGGGAAAATAAAATTGTATGCTTCACATGTATTTCTCCATAGTTCAAATAAAAGGCTGCCCAAAATTTAAAGAGGTCAATTGTTAAATACTCCTCATTCCCTTGGCTTTCTTGTACTCAGTTATGTTTCTAAGAACAAAGTGTTTTTTGAATTTTTGTTTAATTCACACCTTTATTTTTAAGATTTTGTTTTTATTGCAGGTAATTGTATATATTTATGGGTACAAAATGATTCTTTCATGTATGCATACATTGGGGAATGAACAAATCAGGTTAATAAATCTGTCACTTCACATCTTACTATTTTTGTGGCAAGAACACTTAAAATACACATTTTTAGCAGTTTTGAATGTACGTTATTAACTGTTGTTTATTTGGTGTGAAATAGATCTCCAGAACTTGTATCTCTTGTCTAACTGAAACTTTTACCCTTTGACCAACATTTCCCTTTTTCCCCACCCTTCCCTTAGCTTCTAGTAATCACCATTTTATTTTCTACTTCTGTGACTTTAATTTTTAAAGTTTACACATAAGTAACTCACATCTTAATCACAAGTCGTGATGTCCTAGAATCCATCACCATCTTAATTCCATCCATGCATACCTGTGGCTCCTTTCCCACTCTACTTTGGATCTGTTTTAACTGACGAGAACCTCCTTGAAATCTGATGTGGTGATTTCAGTTACTGTTTCTCTGTTCAGTGACTCTGAGAAACCACGGGAATACAATCCCAACTAACTTTATAACTTGGGCCATCTCTAATTTTGTGGCCTTACCTGCACCCAGTATCTCTGCATCTTGACCTTATCCCTCCTGACTCCATTCATTTCCCCTACTTTCATTCTTTCTTTCTTCAGTGATGCCCAGTCCTCTGACACTGTAATCCCTTCTAAATCTGATTATGCCTTGTTGACAGTATTATTTTTTAGTAGTATCACAGAATACCCTCTATTGTAATACAGATAATTGTCTTCTCTCTATCCCAATTTACCTCTTTCCAATTTTTTTGTGAACTCTTGAGAACAGCCTCTGCATTTCATTTAACAATCATATTGTTTAAATACCTGAGGAATTTATCAAAGATCTTTTTTATTTATGCAAAATAATTTTATCTTGAAAGTCAAAAGTAGCATAAATGATTCTTCTTAGTTAAATGGATTTATGGATTAATTAAATGATGTAAAAAAGGGTTCAGCAAATATTAATAGAAATAGACTTTAGTCCTTTTCAAGAATGCAGTGATGTGAGAGACAGGTTCTGCTTCCATGACCATTTCAATCTTAGTAGATTCTCCAATGCTCACCAAGACTAACTTTTCAGAGAACAAAGGAAAAACTATATTGTTCAAAAACAGCTGTATCCTTTATACTTTTTCTGTCCAAGACTTCTGGAGGTGAGTTAGTTGACCTGAAACTGAGAATATATCCTGTTTCTTTCAATCCCTGAAGATCCAAGTTGTTTTGCTACTGTTTCTTGAGTTGTCTTTTCATTGTGTGTGTGGTGAGTACAGAGACTGTACCTAGAAATGGAAGTCAGTGGATGCCTGTATATCCAATATGAAGAAATTTTCTTGTGTCATTATTTATTTATTTATTTATTTATTTATTTTTGTGGCACCAGGGATCGAACTCACAACCTCACGCCTGCCAGGCAGGCGCTTAAGTCAGTGAGCCAAACTCCCAGCCCTAGTTTTTTGAGACAGGGTCACACTATGTAGTTCAGGCTGGCCTTGTGCCCATGTTGTAGCCCAAACTGGCTTCGAACTCACAACACTCCACCTACCTCTCCCTCCCGAGTGCTGAGATTAAAGGCATGGTCCACCATGCTCGGCTCATGATTCCTTTAAATCATCAGCTTTGAGAACTAAGAATGAGGTGAGAAGGTACAGGTTGGAAGAATGGTGATTTCTTTCCCCTTTTAGGTCCTTAGTTGACTTCAGAGTCTTCTTAATTTTTATTCTGTTCATGACCTTATGCCTCAAATGATTAAAGAGTCACAAATGTATCTGATTGGAGATAAATACTTTCTCATTTTTTTTTTTTTTTTGAGACAAGGCCTCACTATGTAGTGTAGGCTGACCTCGAACTCACTATGTAGCCAACGCTGGCCTTGAACTCACAGCCATCTTCTTGCCTCAGCCTCTTGAGTTCTGGGATAATAGGTGTGCACCACCATGCCCAGCATCTCACATTTTATATGCAAAAATGAGTGTTTGTTGAAAAATCATGCAATTTAAATTTGATTATAATTTTATATACTTTTTGATACTTGTTCTTTAAGAAATAATTTTTTAATCATCAATGGCTTAATCAAATGTAATGTCTGCATAATTGATTAGAATGATTAAAATGGTTCATTACACCTGGTTATCATAAATTTTGTCTCAGCAGCCAGGCCTTTATAGACTTGTATACAACAGCAGGTTTCTTTCTTCTTTTTTTTTTTCAATTTTTATTTTAAGGAGAATAAAACCAAGCAAAATAAAAACTGAATAAAGCCAACCAAAACAAAACAGTGTAAGTGATACAGGACTTCAAAACAAGATAATAGGAAATCAGCAATGGTTACCATAATGCCTCTTGTTCTCTTCAAAATAGCTGCCCATACCTTCAGACATAATAAAAATCAAATAGAACAGAATAGAATCAATAAAAACAAAACAACACAATAAAGCACTTCAAGACAAGGTAATAGTAAATCCAAAATGGCTGTCATAATATATCTCGTTATCTATGAAATAGCTGCCCATGCCATTGGATATAATAAAATCAAACAAAACAAAATAGAATAAGACCCACCCCAACAATGAAAATGATACAGGACTTCAAGATAAAGGGGAATCAACAATGGCTACTGCTTTCAGAGGGAGATCCCCCATGGAGGCTACATTGCGTATTATTGTCCTCTGAATAGATGATCAGACTACTGGCTCTCGACCTGCAAAGTCAGCGAAATGCTAAACGTTACAAGCATTAAGTTGTATTTTACCTCAATAGCTATCATGGCAGCCTGTGTTTCTCTGGATCAGCAGGTCACTTATGGCGCAGAGGAGGAAAAGGGGGTGGCACTTGGCTCTTGTCTCCCAGCCCACGTTTTGGAAGGGGCTGGTGTCTGGTTCTCCTCACAGTAGCCCATGCGTGGTGCCAACTTGTAGGGATTGCTTGCTTCTTGTTGACTTCTTGTGCTCCTCCCCTGCAGTCCTCGAATGGCACTGACTCACAGGAAAAGGCTGGTGTCTGGTTCTCCCCCGAGCAGCCCACACATCAACAGTAGGTTTCAAATACCTAAGTTTTGAGAATCAGTCCTTTTGTTTTTTTTTTTTTTCTCTTCATAGCTTGAGTATGGACTACCAAGATATCAGGGAAGAGAAAAGTGATACTTAAATGAAAAAAAGCTACAGTAATTGATTTCTACTTCCCATATTTTCTTGATAATGTTTTCTGAATTGATCATGGCTTGTAATGCTTTAGACCTAAAATGTCCCCCACAAGATGCATGTGTTTGGAAAGTGATTGGATCTTGGGGCTGCTGGCTCATCAGAGGAGTCATCCATTGATGAGTTCAGTAGTTGAACATGCTGTTAGGAGATGAGTCCTGGTTGGAGTTGAGTTACTATAGGGCATAACCTGGAGGGATATTTTTTCCCTCGCTTCCCCCTTCTTTTGCGGTTTGCTGGCTGCCAGAGGGTGAGTAGCTGTCCGGTGCCAGGTTGTTTCACCATGCTGTTTCTGCCTTGGGGCCAATCAACCATGGGCTATACGTACCAGAAATAATAAGCCAAATAAACCTCTCCTCCTTTAAGTTATGGGTGTCTGGTATTCTAACCTAGCAACAGAAAAGCTAACAAAGTAATTAATACATAACATATTCTGGTCAATTCTCTGGTTTATCCTTTCCCAGAATAAAATATGCTGAAATATTGCTATGCCGGAGAGTCTGAAATTTCCATGACTGTTGTTACATTTAGGACTAATACTTTTTTTCATATTTTCAAAGGGTGAAAAATCCACCGAAAAAGTTGATTTGTAACTTTCAACCAAGATCTGTTTATAGGCTGAAATTTCCATACAGTTATTCTACAGAGATTTGTAGTAGACTGCAATGATTTAAAACTTTCTTCGTTAAGATTACTGAGTCATATATTTTTTAAAATACAAAGAATAACAGTTTAAAGTATGAAGTAGGTGCTACAAGTTGATTATATCATATATTCATAAATTTTAATGTTTAAACCAGAAGGAATTGAGGCAGAGAGAAATAAAGTCATTTTGTAGGAAATATTTAAATTTGTACATTTCTATGTAAGAAATTGAAAATATTGAAGGTTCCCATTGTAAGGAGGAAGTGTTTTAAAATTATTTTGGTACTGTGACCTGACCCCTTTTCTCAGATACTGGAGCTCTTTTATGATCATTGAAACTACTCTTTTTTTAGGTCATCGAGCACATCCTGCTTTGTGATTTTGGCCCAGGCATCAGGGATTTTACCTGTATCTATAAATTTTTTCTGGTATTTTTCTTCTAGCTTTGATCTGAAGTGTGAAACAAACCATTTCCAGTATGGCTGGGTGGATGAGTCTGGGGTGATGCTCCATGTGGCATAATCCCCTCCTGCCTGCCGATAGTTTTTATAGGGGATTTTCTGGTCATTTCCAAAAAGCATTAAACGATCACTTGCTACTGAACTGGTACAGCAATCAATGACAAAGTGGTCTGTTTTATGCTTGTGCCATCCACTGACAGCCTGAGGACGGTGGAATGGAACACTGTGGTCTCCTTCATGTGTAGGAATTGTGTTGGTACAAATTGCATTACATAAGGGACATTGTTTCCAGCAGCCACAGAGATGTTCAGAGAGAATTTTCTCAATTTCAGAAACCATTTCATCAGTAGGCATACTTGAACAATTCTGTTCGACTTTCTTTACTGCAGGATCCAAAGATGCACTCATGGCTTCTTTGAGAAACTCTATATCTTTTATCTCCTGGTGTTCAATGCTTATCAGATCTCTTCGCGGAAAGATCAAGTTGTTCCCCAGGTGATCACAGAAGAAATCCAGCCATCCAGATACTGTGCTGCTTTTATCTTTAGCTACTGCTGTGGATTCACGAAGAGCAGAGAGGATGGCATTCTTGATGTCATTTAAGCTTAGTTTTAAGAAAGTCTTTATTTTTTCACATTTTTCTGTACAATATTTCTTAATATGGTTTTCAATATAACTACAAAAAAAAGATTTTGTGTGATGAAGGTATTGCCAGTACTTATCAAAGTTTTCTTCTTCTGCAAGAGAGATGAGAATGTGTTTCTCCAGGTTAGCCCTGTTTCCATTGAATTCAGGGCAAGTAGCTTGCATGTCCCCAGCAATTTTAATGATCATTTTTCTCCATATGGTGGCAGAGATAGCAGGGGTGAGTTTGTGCCACAAAAAGTCTACAAATGTTTTGACTGAGGTTGCTCCTTGACAGGAGATCTTAAAACTCATGAAGAAATCATCTTTTTTGCTTTCCAGATAGTTTACAGGATCATTTGCTCTCTTGAATGCTTTGTGCATTTCCTTAAAACTCTTTGATGCCCTTTGGAATAAACACAAAGATAATTCAATGCTGTATTTGCTTGTGAATGTGTATCTTTCCTCAGTGGGTGCAGATTTTACTTCCTCATCTATTGTTCTTAGGATTTCATGGAAATAACTTGGGTTGTAATCACACTGTTGTCTACGAATATTGTTAATAGTTTCATTAAATCTTGAAATAATGAGGTCAGTTGTCATTTTAATGGATTCTCTATCATGGGCTTTTAATGTCCTTGTCACAAAGTTATACTTTTTATTCATTTTGACATGCTCTTCATAATTGATTTGAAACTTCTCCCCAGAATTTCTCTTTAGTAAGTCCACCAAGTTTATCTCCTTCTGGAAATATTCCCAAAGGATGTTTTCAGAATCCACATCAATGTCAGGCTCGGTGACTTGCGGGAGATCTGAGGATACATCATAGATCCATTTTTTCCAAAGCTGATTAAATTTCTCCTGTAACTCTTCTTCACTCAGTTCTTTACCTTTTACAGTTAAAGCCAACTTTCGGCTTCTTTCCAATAATTCACTTTCATAGCATGTCTTTTTTTTATCCAGTCTTTCTTGATTTTTTTTTAGACGGATAAATTCATTGGCTTTTTGTTTGCTATCTGCAATGAGAGTCTCTTTAAGGATTATTAACTTATTTTCAAAATTTGCTTTCCATTGAACCAGTATTTCACTATCTGTATCATCGTTAAAATATTTTTCAAGTTCACGTTTGATGGCTGTATATTTTTCAGTAATTGGAATCTCACACATGTTCGTTTTGAGCATCTGAATTTTTCCATTCTGAATCTGATTGTTCAGTTGATTCTGCAACTCCAGCACATGACTCCTTAGTTCCCATGTCCAGTGGTTGTACATGGTTTCCAGTTTGCTCATGGCCATGACCTCTCGGGTGTTTCTAAAACTAAAAATAAAATTCTCATTGACCAGGGCTCTCCACAAATCCTGAACTCGGAATTTTACATCTGATATTTTCATGATACTTCCCCTAGATTCCTGTTTGGCAGTTAAGAGAATTCTACCTTTCAGTTCTTGAACATTGTGGCTATAGCGAGGATTAGGAGGGGCCATTGGGGGATTTCCATCCCAGAGATGAGCAAAGTAGTGAACATGAGTATTGACATCAAACTTAATGACATCACTGAAATGGGTGATGTCCGAACATTCTTCTTGTTCAGCAGCTGTTACTGCCATTTCATCTAGTCTCTGCTCTAAACACCGTCGTCCTTCCATAGTTTGATCGTTAGCTGTAACTTCTCCCACATTCTGATGGACAAAGAGGCAACTTGGGAAAATTTTTACTTGTTTCATCCTCAGAAAGGCTTGGACAGTTATCTGTAAAATATCCTGCATCTCTGATGGATTCTCTCCAAAAATATTGATCAAAGTCAAGTTTCCAAGTCCAATGACAAAGGTTGCCAACTCATTGTCCCAATTCTGGGATTTGTTGTTGAGTTCCGGGGCCCGAAGTCCTTCTGTGTCTACAACCAACAGAAAATCAAAACCAAGTTCCTCTGCAAAGGTCTCCTCCACCTTCAGGAGCTGCATGTAGGCTCCTCTGGTACACCTGCCTGTACTGACACTGAACTGCAGCCCAAAAAGGGCATTCAGCAGGGTGGACTTCCCCGAACTCTGCAGGCCAAGGATAGAAAGAACAAACAATCGTTTGTCTCCAATTTTCTTAGAAACCTCATCAAAAATAGCTGCCACCCACTTCAGAGGCACATAGGAAGCATCCCCATCCATCAGTTCAATGGGCATGCCGGATATCATCAGGTCTGCAGCAATCTTGGGGAGGGAGAGAAAAAGGATATCTGTTGTGGAAGAAGTTTCTTCTAGAGCTTCATAGATCTGGCCAATTTCTCTGAGAAGTTGTTCAATTCCGAAGGTACAGTCACTAATCTCTGTGGAGATGGCTTCTATCTCATTTTGCCAGAGTTTCAGATAGTTGCTGTTCTGTGCCTTTTGCTTTTCTGTTTGTATCTTTGACCACAAAGATCTTTGCTTCTCACGCAGTTTTTCCAAGTGTTCTGCGGTCAGGTTGTCCAAAAGTGCACTCAACCAGTGAAAGAAGTAGAGTTTGGTATGAATTTCTGACTGTTCTTGGAGAATGTGAAGGACAGACTGCATTAAATCATTGAGAGGAAATGCTTTTTCCAATTGTTGGCACCGAATTATTCTTTTATCTGTCTCAATCTCACTCTTGTGTTGCTCAATGCTCCTGTTCCCCTTTTCTCTCAAATGGTAGAATTCTTTATCCTTCTTACACCAAAGATGCCACAGTTGTCCCTGAAGGGGTAGTAAATTTTCCTTCATGTGAGATAAGTTAGTTTCTCCCAGGAGGGCCATTATAATCTCTGCCTTTTCTTTGGCTTCCTTGCACTCTCTCTGGTCTTCATCAATAAGGAATCCTAGCTTGCGAGCAATGTGGGAACAGTCTTCTAAGCTGAGAGCAATGTCAGAGAGTTCTAGCAAACGTATGATTGTAGTAGTGAGCTCTTCTGTTAATTCTGCCTCATTTCTATTCCTGATGCCAATTCTCACTCTTCTGCCAGAATTATTGGCTATTGTTTTTTGTTTGTCATCAAGCAAGCAGATCAAAGGTCTTGATGACTGGCACAACTCGCGGACAATCTTCTGGTTTTCTTCATTGTCATCAGAAGCTGACATGAGGACTACAATGATGGAAGAGACCTCTTGCAGAAAGGTTAGCTGTTGCTTGTGTTCCTTTGCATCTCCATGAAGATTGGTGAAGGTCACACAGTTGTCAAATCTGTCTTCATCTTCACCCCCAGGACAGAACCAGCAGATTTCCACTACACCTTCCATCAAGAGACAGTCTTTGCTGCTTCCCTTGCAGTGTCGGTGAAAAAACACATCGTGCTTTCGTTTACTGAGAAGACAGTTCATGATCTGAGATTTGGAAGCAGAGAAGCCATTTCCAACCCTGATGAAGGACACAATGGAGGTAGAGACATGGCGTATCTGTTGATTTTTGTAACTGTTTTTTCTCTCTTTTGGTAATTTCCTTGCTTGCTGCCAGCTTCTTCTAATTTGACTTAGAGACCAAAGAGAGAACTCAATTTGAGAAGTGCAGGGGCTAGGCACCACAAGGGGAATGGCAAACTGACAAATGGAAAGTTTGGCCAAAATATATTGTCTGGCAAAATCATCTGCACAGTGAAAAATTGCCATTTGAATATCCATTGGGTGAATGTGGGGTCTGGGATCAGTAACTGAAGGATTAGTGAGATCATCACTATTTTCAAAAAAATCTTCATATGGATCGAATGCCTCATTTTCCTCATTGGGAGCACTTGAATAGAGTTGGTTTTCTGTATTTTCATCATCTTTGAAGATCAAGTGTCTCAGTCCATAATCCAGCATCAGTAGCTTTTGTAAGAAATAGAAGGGAAGTTCCTGTTCAGAACTTGGCTTTGTGTTGTACACAGAAGTTTTGTAGATTAGATGAAAGTTATCTCTGGTCATCCTTTTTGGGTAATAATGTTCTAGGCCTAGACGCTGGAGTAAGTTTAGAAAGGCTTCATTTTCTATCACCTCCCACTTGTCATTTTCCTCACCTTGTGGTTCATGGGACTGTTGCGTTTCATGGAAAAGACTTTGCAATTGTTTTTTAACCTCATCCATTTTCAAAGAAGATACAGTGGCTTTGTAATTCCCATCAATAAGTAATCTCAAGTCTTTCTCCAGATTTTCCCAATCATGATCTGCTCCAAGTTTGGTGAGGACATTTGCAACTTGTTCAGACAATGACTGTTCCATGTGATGTTTCATTAATGCCATGCGTTGTATTTTCTCTTTTGGAGAAATAGCTGTGACTCCAGCTGTGGCTGTCAGACCTGTGAGCAGAAGGAATGCCTGAGCCCTGTAGTTGCAAATACTTTTGAGCTCCTGGTATTTGTTGTGGGCAGTTTCCATTTCATCCAGTAGAAAATTTAACTCATCACACCCTAGGAGATACTGAAAAGTATTGTTTACCGCCTGATATCCTGCACCAACTGCAATGGACAGTAGCAAGAGCTGTGTTTCTGATTGCCCTTCTTCTTGGAGATAATTTAAAAAGCTACTGAGAGCTATGCTGACTTCATATGTGGCCTTTCTTTGAGCTTCTTCTACTGTTTCTGGGGACTCAGATTTGACATTCACTTCCATAATATTTTTTTGGTTTTCTTTTAAGGTTTTAATTAATTCAGAAAATTGGGAGATGTTGATTTGTTCTTGCTCTGCCTCTGACTGATAGATCCACTGCATGATGGAGTGAGCTTGCGGAAAGTTTGTCACTTGGTAGATATGAGGATCCAGAAGGCTACACAACTGTGATTTAATAAATTTCGTTCTATAAATGGGAGAATTTTTGCAAAAGTTGACAGTGCTTACTAGAAAATTCTGCAGATCACAATCTGTGAGGCATTTATTAATCCAAATGTCGTAACCTTTTATTTGTTGACTCAACATTTGCATGAAATCTATCAGATGTTTAAGCTGCTCTTCAGGATCAGATACCTCCCAAGATTTCACGTCATCTAGGAAAACCCTAGCTTCCTTCCCAGCACTCAGGAATTCCTCTCCTTCCTGTATCTGGACAGTGAGACCAGTCAGAGCAGTGTAATTGTCTTTTAGGCAGTTAACCACCTTTAGAGCATCCTTAAAATCACTTCTGTGGCTGGAGAGGATGATGTCCCAAATTGGCACCAATTGAAGACCCCGGTCAATGACACACCAGGTTTGATTGCTGGCCACCAGTCCAGCTTTCCACTGGAGAAGGCAATCTGCTTCTGGGGGGCCACCTATCTGGGTCACAGATAACTGGATCTTGGTTTGGAGATTTTGGAAAGTTTTGCTTTGAGAGGATGCTTTTGACTGCGATTTTGACACATTCATACCTGTAGTAATTTTCACTCCAAAGCCACTGTAGCTACCCCTTATGTAAATATTCAGGGCCTCTGCTGCTTGCTGCTTTACATCAGCCAGTTGCTCCTTTTGGAAACCCTCTGAAATTGCCTTCCACCAGTAGATTCCTCCCAGATGCAGAGGGCCTTGATTAGCATGAGAACCAAACCTATGAAAGAAGTTTTCAATCCTGTGCCTTATCAAGAGGGATCTTTCTGAGCCTGTTGTATGATCCAGGAGGTCTTCAATGCATTTCAATTCCTGGAGAGCAGGCTTGGAGAACTGGAGTTGATCAGTGGAAAAGTGACAGGAGGCCAAGGGGACATAGCTAAACTTGGTTGAACAGAAGTAAGAGTGTTCAGAATGTGATTGTTGAATTTCCTTGGATTCTGAATGTTTGTCTTGATCTATACCAGCTTCTAGACTAGCTTTCCATCCTCCACCCTTGAACGAGGCAGTCACACTGAAGCCCAGCTTCTCTATAGTCTGGGTGAACATAGATTCTTCTTGCAAAGATGTAAATTCCTTTGTTTCCATCCACATACGCTGCTGAGGGCCAAAGAGTGAAACCTTCTCAGGAACACTGAGTAGCTCTTCTCTCTTCTCAATCAGGGTCCCTTGGTGACTGGTTTTGTAAATTCCCTGTAGGGCAAGGCCTCCAGATGCCCATTTTACCAGATCTCTATCTGAGATGTTTTGTCTTTGGGACAATGTCTGTTCCATAAGACTGATTTGTCTCTGCAGGTTTTCTACGACTTCCCTTAGGGGTATTTCAGGAGGTGGCCAATACTCTTCAGGGATCTCCATTGCTTGCCTCAGTTCTGCTTCTTTTATCCTCACTGATTCTTCCTGTCTTTCCTGTCCTTTTGACAGCAAGTTCTTTAGCTCCTGCAGTGCCTGTTCTGCTTGCTTCTGTCTTTTCTTTGTCATTTCCATTGGAGACTCCTGTAACTCTGGAAGACTATTTGAATGTGAAAGGTCAAGCAGCTTCTCCAGGGCCCTTTTTTCCTCTGGATGTCGTGCGTAGGATTTCAGCTTCTGGAAGTCTTTTTCACTTAAGCAGTGTAAGGCCAGTATACAGGACCCACCCAGGTGTTCTTGCAGCTTAGGCAACCAGAACTCAGAATCTAATCCCACCTCTCTCAGCATCTCTTGGAGATCATGTTTTCTTTTGTCTCTGAGCAGAGACTCATCAGGGGGGTACTCTGTTGTGGCCATAGCTGTGTGAAAAGCAGATATTCAGTTAGTTTTGTATATCTCCTGACCTTAGTAAGTATTAGCCACATTGCCAAAGGGTGACTATACTAATGATACAAGTCTACAAGGACTTCTTATCCTGTTCTTTAATTTTTCCAACATACACTTTTGTTAGCACCATTTTTTGTTCATGTGTGTGCCCAAGACAACACTATGGGTATTTTTAAGCATGTGTTACTTTTTAGTTGTTAGAGTGAGTTTCAACTTAGGTTGTTTTCTGCACTTCCTCTTGCGCAGAATCAATTTCACCGAGAGCATTAAGCTGAGGAATGGAGTTTGATAATATGCATGTGTTTATTAGCTTGATGTTTATTTTTAAAACAAGTGATACCATCATTTATCATTTCTCTTTAGTGTCAGTGAAACCTGTGTTTGCTGGTTCTATTTCTATATCTTTGTCATTTCTTTGTAGCTCATTTCATGTCATGGTATTTGTTTGCTCTTCTGCCTTTTAAAGACACAACCTGTTTTATGTTACTCATATCTTACTCTCTATCTTCCCCTAGTGAATATCATCTATTACATGAAGAGCTGTCCATATATTGATGTTATTCACAGTTATGTATATAGACCCTCATGCTCTCCTATGTACAATACTTCATCAGTGTTAGTGACCCCTCCCTATATTCTGGACAGCAGATAAGATTTCATATGTTTCATTCTTGACATCTGGTATAACAGATTTTTCTGGTTCACAGGTTGTAAATTCCAGGATTCTCAAAATAAATAAAATACAATAATTGGTCTGCCTGTCCTTGATATGAAATCTGTACCTAAAGTTCAGACTCTTCTTACAGGTCAAGGTTGTGTGGTATTGTCATGGAAGTTTGGATGCTTTTTATATCCTATTAGTAAGAGAAATTGGGGTCAATTTACAAAAACGTGCAAGCCACGTGTGGTGGCACATGCCTGTAATCCAAGCATTAAGGAGACTAATGAGTTTGAGGTCAGCCTGGAATACATAGTGAATTCAAGGCCACTCTGAACTACATAATGGGGCACTGTCTCAAAAAACCAACCAACCAACCAATCAACCAAACAACAAACACTTTTTTTCTTGGTAACTCTGTACATTAATGCATTTTTGAAAACAAAAACAATGGCAATAGCATATATACTCTTTTGTAACCTGCCATTTCATTTAAGAGAGTATAGTAGACATCTTTTCACCTCAAATTTATGTCAACATCACAATACCTTAATTATATAATAAATAACTTTTCTCACCCAGTATTGTCCTCCATTATATAACCCTCTCCCCCTATTCCTTCTAGGATGTTATTTTGTAGATATTAACAAGATGATGCTAAATCTTACATGAAAAAATAATGCTAAAATATATAACACAGTGTAGGGAAACAGCACTTTTGAGGCAGAAGCAGGAGGATCACTGGGAGTTGGAGGCCAGCCTGGGCTACATAGTGAGTCCAGTGAACTGCATAGTGAGACGCTGCCTCAAAAAAAATTCACAAAAAGGTAAAACACTTGAAGAAATAAGTGTGTGGAAATATTTCCTAAACAAAACCACAATTGCAAAAGAAATAACAGCAAGAATCAATACATGCGATTACATTAAATTAAAATGCTTCTGCATGGCAAATGAATGAATTAGTAGAGAGAAGAGACAATGTACAGAATGGGAAAATACTTTTGCCATCTATTCCTTAGAGAACTAATATCTAGAATATATAAAGAACTAAAAAAAAAAATTAGACTACCTAAAATAAAAAGCCCAAACAAGAAATAGGCAAGTTCAGGGGACATCTTGGTTTGTAAATATGTTGTCCAATAAAAAGAACTAGAGCGTCATAGGAAAACAACTGATTCAAGGGCTAGGATGGGAAGGATACAAAATAAACCTCATAGTGTCACTAAATAAGGAAATGGAAAAAAATGAAGATAGAGCAAATCAGGCTCACATGCACCAACTCATGTAGGTAGGAAGCTCTAAATGAAGGGGCTCCTAATGGCCAAAATAGTATGACTTCACCAGTAAAATAGTGGGAGAGTATTTAACTATAATCCAAAGAAAAAAATAAATAAATGGAAG
This sequence comes from Dasyprocta punctata, assembly GCA_004363535.1. Classification (NCBI taxonomy): domain Eukaryota; kingdom Metazoa; phylum Chordata; class Mammalia; order Rodentia; family Dasyproctidae; genus Dasyprocta; species Dasyprocta punctata. Next base: position 31,794 of record RJWM01005279.1, on the reverse strand, counting down.
AGAAGAGGAAATCTTCCTTACAGGAGCATGTTAAAAAAAAATAGAGTCAAACAGGTATGTGCACAGAACTATAGTCCCAGGACTCTGGGAGGCCAAGGCAGGAGGATTGTAAGTTTGAGGTCAGCCTGGGCAACTAAGAGAGTTACCAGGACCATGTCTCAAAAAAAAAAAAAAAATAGAGCAACGCTACTTCATTCCAGATTTCACCCTGACTGGCTGACAAACTCTGGGCTGGAGCCTGGTCATGGTGAGCCTCTGGGGAACTCATATCCTGCTGGGGGACAGGGACAGTGACACCCTGGGGGTCCAGGCACCAAGTAGGAGGACTTCCCTCTTCTCCTCTCCCAGCCCCTATAGTCCTGACATCCTATTTTGCTTTCTTTCATTACCATTTTTGCAAACTGAGATATAATTTACATGAAATAAAATGATCCGCTTTAAATGTTAAAAAAAAAAGGAGGCAAGTAAAGTGAATGAAGAAATGGCAATCATCAAGAAATAAAAAAATAATAAATGCTGGTGTGGCTGTGGTGGCATAGAGACTCTCCTACATTTTGGTGAGAATGTAAACTAGTACAATCATTGTGGAAATCAGTATGGAAATTCCTCAAAGAACAAAAATTAGAAATTCCATATGACAGAGCTATCCCTCATCTAGGTACCTTCCCTAAAGAGTTAAATATATGATATTATTGTGTGTGATACATGCATACTAGTGTTTATAGCAGCACAATTCATAATAGCTAAATCCAGGAACCAGCCTGTATACTTATCAACGTGATTGGAGAAAGAAAATGTGGTATCTATACACAATGGGATACTATTTGTATATAATGAAGAACAAATTTGAGACAGTTGCAGGAAAATGGATGCATCTAGAAAGTATAATGTTGAATGAAGTAAATAAGATAGATCCGGGTTCTGAGCCTTACAGTAAAATTTTTAATGGCCACAAAATAGATATCTTTATTTGGTATATTCCTTGGCTGTTGTTATAATTAAAAATAGGAGGACATTGGATTTCTTTTTGACAAACAAGAAGGAGCTTGAGCAGGCATCTCAATCCCTGACTTGAAATTATACTACAAAGTTACAGTGATAAAATCAGCATGGTACTGGCAAAAAAATAGACCTGAGGATCAATTGAACAGATTAGAAGATGCAAATACAACTACAAAGACACTCAGCCACCATATATTTGACAAAGGGGCTAGCCATGTTCACTGAAAGAAAGATAGCCTCTTTAATAAATGGTGCTGGAAAAATTGGCTTTCCACATGCTGAAGAATGAAATTAGACCCTTGTCTATCACCATGCACTAAACTAAATAAAATGGGTCAAAGATCTAAATATTAGAAGAGAAACACTAAATTTACTGGAAGACAAGGTAGGCAAAAAATCTTGAAGACACAGGGGTAGGCAAAGAGTTCATAAACCAAACGCAAACTGCAAGGGAAGTACTTCAAAGAATCAACAACTGGGATCTCATTTTATTAAAAAGCATTTGCATTTCAAAAGAAATCACCGATAAAGTGAAAAGAAAACCCACAGACTGGGAAAGAATTCTAGCCAACTGTCTCTCAGACAAAGGACTTATATCCAGAACATATAAAGAATTGAAAAACATCAGGTCCCCCAAATTCAAAGACTCAATCCAAAAATGGGCATCTGAGATGAACACACACTTCTCAGACAAAGAAATATAAATGGCCAATAAATACATGAAGAAGTGCTCAACATCGCTGATCATTCAAGAAATGCAAATTAAAACAACATTGCAATTACATCTCACTCCAGAGAGAATGGCTGCCGTCAAGAAATCAACTGATAACAAATGTTGGTGGGGCTGTTGGTGAAAAGGAACCCTTCTCCACTGTTGGTGGGAATGTAGACTGGTGTGACCACTGTGGAAATCAATATAGATATTCCTCAAAAAACTAGGATTGGAAATCCCCTTCAATCCAGCTATTTCCTTTCTGGGTATTTTCCCAGAAAAATTGAAATCATGTCACAGCGATATATGTACACCTATGTTTATAGAAGCACAATTTGTAATAGCTAAATCTTGGAAACAACCAAAATGCCCATCAATTGCAGAATGGATGAAAAAGATGTGGTATTTTTATACAATGGAATATTACTCAGCTATAAAAAAGATGATCTTGAGGCTTTTATTGGTAAATGGAAGCAACTCGAGACTATACTCATAAGTGAAATAAATCTGACTCACATTTGTAAATATTGCATTGTCTCTCTAGTGTAAAAAATAAATAATAATTAAAAAAACTGAAAGAGTAATAAGATCCAAAATCTACAATAGATATTGTAATAAGGAAAGGGAAAGAAAGTGCTCAAAATACATATAACTATATGAATATATAAGTATGCAAGATAGATAACTATACTGCTAATTCTCTGTTAGTTCATTAGAAACAATAGTTTGTGTTATTGTTTGATTGTCTGATTTTTTTATGTATAGATTTCATAACTTGAACAATGACTTCTAAGATAACAATATGTAATATATTAACTAGCATTGATTTCTTACTTTTTTTTTTGAAATTCTGTATTACTTCTACCTTTTTTTCTGTTTTGCTTTAAAAAAAAAAAGAAGGAGCCTGGATGTCCTAAAATTCTAACCATTGTACTTGTGTTAACACATCAAAACAAGTAGAGATTAATATTAAGGAAAAAAGTTTTATGCCACCTAATTTTGTCTGACTTCTATAACTTTTTGGACCTGTTATTTCTAATATTTTACTTTAAATTTTTGGATCCTACTTGTTTAACATAGTTATAAAATAGTTTAAGCATCTTGATAATGTCCTTGTCTTTCCTTCCAGACTATCAAAGGATGATGGGTCATAAAAGAACAAGACTCATCTTACTATATTTCCTTTAGATCAGTCTAAGACTTTTGACCCTGGGGTGGGTAGAATTAGTCCCCTCCCCAAGCCAGAAACAGTCATAAGAAGATGTACCTTCAGGCCTTTTGCATCCTTTAAGAGTAAGAGGTTAAACTCCAAGGTTGCATTGGGAGGTATGATGTAGTATAGAAAACAAAAAAAAGACAGGTAGGAGGTAAAATCATAATTAACAATTATACCTGTAAGAAGCCTACAACTTTAGGACATGATCAAGTTTACCCAAGATTATTCATACCTGTACTCCCTAGCCCTGTCTATGCTCCTTTTCTTCCAGGTTCATTATACCCAAAACCCTTAAAGATCTTGCAATTCTATAAATTAGCTTAGTTGATAAAGTAAAGGGCAGAAATCTGAACTAAGAGAAAAAGATTCAAAGGTTATTTATACATTCATTCATTCATTTATTTTATTAGGACGTTGTCTTCATTACTTTTTTTGTTGCTGAGACAAAATACCCCATGACCAAAATTAAAGGTGAAAAGGTTTATTTGGCTCACAGTTTGTAGATGTTTCAGTCCATAATAGGATGACTCCAAGGCAGGGTAACACAGCAAACAGGCATCACAGAGGAAAGACTATTCATGGTGGGCAGAAGGTAGCAAAGCAAGAAAGAGACCTCAGCGACTTTTTTATGCCCCTTTTATATTTTATGTAGGTTAGCAGGATTAGGGAGGTGCCAAACCCGTCTCTATTTCTAGCACCCTTAATCCTGGCATTGCACCATGAATCAACCACGCACTCTAGATCCAGCCACCTCTGAAAAAGCTCCACCTACGACTGCATGAGGCTTTGGGGGAAAATCTATACACAAGTCATAACATACATGTTTGCAGAACATTATGTTCAGTCCTTGTGTGAAGTTGGTAACATACATAGCACATCTTAATTCCTTCTCCTTTCCCTCCCCTCCCTTCTTTCTTCCTCCATCTCTTGATCCCTTTCTCAAGCAAGAAAGATCTAGCTTCCTACTATCTTTTATTTTGCTTTTTATTTGTAATTTGCATTTCTCTCTCTCTCTCTCTTTTTTTGTGGCACCGGGGATTGAATTCATAGCCTTGTGCCTGCCAGACAGGCATTTAAACCACTGAGCCAAACTCCCAGCTGTGGTTTTTCAAGGCAGGGTTGCACTATGTAGCTCAGACCAGCCTTGAGCTCATGTTGTAGCCCAAGCCGGGCTCGAACTCACAACGCTTCTTCTACCTCAGCCTTCCAAGTGCTGGGATTAAAGGCGTGCACCACCACACCTGGCTTGTATTTCTCATATAAGTGAAACCATGTGGTGTTTAAGCTTGTGCATCTGACTTATTTCACTTAACATTAGAGTCTCAAGGTAGATTCATTTCCCTAAAAGTGACTCACGTTCATCTTTTTAATGGCAGAGTAGTACTCCATTGCATGTAAACATTGTTTATCCATGTATTCTTTATCCATTCATCTGCTGATGGATATATAAATCACTTCCATGATGTAGGAATTATGAATTATGTTCCCATAATGTGTATGCATGGTTTCAAAGAACATTCTTAGGCATAGCATCTTAGATGAGCCATCTTAATAAATAGAGTAGACTGAACTTGTGTCTTTCTCCTGTAAAATGGGCCATCTGTTCATTTGTGAAATGAGCCATTGTCTTTCTACCTGTGAGTTGGCCATTGCTTTTCTCCTGTAGGAAAGGAAGTCCAAAATTTCTGTAAATTTGCAAGTTCCACTGCCAAAAACTTAAGTATTTCCAGCCTCAGACTATGATGCACATCTCCTGAGGGCCTGTGCTCTATTTTCTTTGTTTGTTTGTTTTTTTTTTTTTTTGTGGTACTGAGGATTGAACTCACAACCTCGCGCCTGCCAGGACAGGCGCTTAAGCCACTGAGCCAAAATCCCAGTCCTGGTTTTTTGAGGCAGGGTTGCACTGTGTAGCTCAGGCCGGCCTTGTGCTCGCGTTGTAGCCCAGGCCGGCCTTTTCTTTGAGTGTGTACTTCGAATTCTAAGAAATCCCTTTATACTTCTTAAAAAAAATTTGAGTTTATGGTGCCCTCTAGTGCTGAAAAAGTTACAACACATTAAAATTCCAGTGAAAGAAATGGGAAAATATGTGATACAAAGAATCAGTAGTAGAATTGACCAAAAAGAAGAAAGAATCAGTGAGATACTCAGAAATACAGAAAGAAGGAAGAAAAATAAAAATGAACAAAAAGGAATGAAAAAAGTTAACAGGAACTTTGGAAAAACATTAGAAGAGCAAATATTCAGGTTATTGGGGTTAAAGAGGTAATTTACAATGCCAATTAGAAACTTATTCACTGGGGAAATAGGAAACTGCCCAAATTGAGAAAAGGATACAAAATATTCAGAGAAAGGTCATCAGTCAGATTCAGCTCAGATAAGTCTACTGTAAAACATATAATCAAGTGCACAATGGTTAAAGAGAGTGCTGTAAAGGGACAAAAGAAAACAGTGACATAAAAGGATATTTCAATTTGCCTGACAGTGGAATTCTCAGGAGAAAACTTATAAGCTAGGAGAGAATAGGATAAGATATTACTACATTGAAGGAATGAAAGCAAAAAAAGAAAAAAATTCCACCCCCCCCAAAAAAATCCTTGCCAACCAAGTGTTCTGTACCCAGCAAAAATATTCTTTAGAAGGAGATAAAGATATTTTCAGACAAACAAAATATGAAAGAACTTTTTGCCACCTGTAAAGAAAGAAGAAGTCAGCTTGTGTTTGAAAAATCTGCTCGGACAGCTGTAAAAACTGCTGCCACTACTTGTAGATAAGTAAATCCAGTTTCATTAGTCTTTAAATGTGGGCTCATACCAGTGACTGTCCAGGGAGCTTTCAGGCCTTCAGTCTTGGCTGCAGCTTTGATCCCCCTTGTTCTGAGGCTTCCAGCTTCAGGAACTCAGCAGCTACTGGATCCTTTGGCTCTCCAAAGTGCAGATGATCACTATAAACTCTCCCATCTCTGATTGGTAAGCCTATAAATCAATGTATAATTTTATATATTGTAAAATTACATATATAATTATAAAATTGATAGTGGGACCATTGGTATGATTATATAAGAACACATAATTCAGAAGTCTTTGGAACTAGGATTTTGTAAATGTTCGAAGATGTGGGCTAGAGAAGCCCTAGAATGCTGTAAACAGAACGTGATGTGTAGTCGTGGTCACAGCTCAGAAGACCAGAATATTGATATTAATGCAGGCTCTTGAGGTTTCAGATGGTCACACTATTGGGTCTTGGACTAAGGACCAAGCCTATTATATTTTGGAAAAGAACTTGCCTTTATTTTGCCCATGTCCTAAGTCTTTGTATGAGACTGAATTTACAGGGGGTGGACAAATGGACTTGGTGGAGGAAATGTCAATGGAGCCCAACATTCAAACTGTAATATGTGCTCTGCAGGCTGCTTTTAAGCAAATTCATAGCAAGAATCAGGAGCAAAAAGGATAACAGAAAGGTTTGTAGAAATTAAACTTTAATCAGAAAGTAAGCACATCTAAAGTTGGGGCAAATGAGGTATGGTTGCTTAAGAGATTAGCAGCATTAAAAATATAACTACTTTGAACCAGGACAAGAAGAAAGATGCCTTGAGAGAATCTCAGGAATCAGCAAGACACCACTCATTGCAAGCTCAAATGTGCAAAAATGTAAACCTTCGATTTGAGAAGAGAGCCCCCAGGTCCCCCGCTCAAGAAGAGCCTCTTAGGGAATTGATTCTCCAAGATTTATTTCACTATGCTCAGTCATCGAATACTCAGAGGCCTAAACTGTGGTCTAAAAGGACCGGGTTACTGCTTGAGTTTCAAGCAACCCTTGGCATCAACCACATGATGCTCTTATTTTCAGGCATGCAGAATGCAAGAGCTTGGGGGCCATGGAGGCTTCCACCCAGATTTCAAAGAAAGGTTTGCGATGCCAGGCAATGTGAGCTTGAGAGGGCAGTGCATGAAGCTGTGAGAATGAAGATGAAGGTGCAGGGAAGACCCCAGGAAATTAGAGGAGCCAGTAATGTGGAACATCTGCTGAGAAATGTGATAGGCAGTGAGCAGAGGCAGCCCAAGAAAGACCCCATGTGGGCTGTCACCAGCAAGACCATAGGGCACCCAAATCCTGTGGAATTCACCTCTTGGATGCTAGACATACAGCCATGAGATTTAATATTTTCCTTGCTTTATTTCAGCCTTATTTTTGTCCTTTTCTATCTCTATTCTCCCTTTTGGAACTTGAGTGAAGTAAGAAATACCTAGCAAATTAACAAAGCACATTTCTGGGTGTGTCTATGGGGTTTTTTCAGAGATAATTGGCATGCAGACTAGCAAACTGAGGGTGGATGACCCACGCTGGTTGTGCGTAGCACGATGTAATAGTCTTGTAGCCTGAATAGAATAAAGGTGAAGAAGGAGGAAGTTGGTCTGCATTTGAAAAGCTCTATTTTGTTTGAGCAGGTGTGTCTTCTACTACTGGCCTTGCCTGTGGACAACAGACTCTAACCTCTTCAGCCTTCCAATGCAGGAAGTGACTCTTCAGGCAGTTTCCAGACCTTTACTGTGTAGACTTGTGCTGCATCCTCAATCCCTCTTGTTCTACAGCTTCCAGCTTCTGTGACTGGGCAGCTATGAGATCTGGTGACTCTCCAGTGTGCAGAAAGTATTGTGGACTCTTCCAGCACTGATCCTGTAAGACTATCTAATAAGCCCCCTTGCATAATTTAATATATATATTTTTTATTGATTATTATCCTCTAGGGAGCCCTAACCAAAACACTGCCAAACCTATTCTATAAGAAATGTTAAAAGAATTCTTCAAATTGAGAAAAAGTTTCTAGTGAGCAAGAAAAAAATCAGTAGTATAAACTCACTGGTAATAGCAACTATACAAATTTAGGATGATCTGTTCTTATAAATATCTTGCATAAACCATTTATATCATCAGTCTGAAAATAGGAAAAGACATAAAAGAAGACATTAGAAGTCCAAAATATGTGAATTTAGTTCAATTTTATAGATTTTTTCTCATGTATCTTTTTTTTTGGCTTTGCTACCAGCACAGTTAGATAAGAGTTGTATGTTCATTTTTAGTAGCTTTTCTAATCCTAGATTTTTTTTCAGCAATAATTATTCACTGCACTCTGTCTGATAAAAGGACCCTGGTAATTATCTGAATTTTAGTGGTTTTTATCATTTTATCTTCTCTGTGACTTATGTAGGTTGCTTTTGAGACTGGTATAAATAAATGAATAGAGTGAATTTTCCTATTTGACATCTCCATAAGGATATGCTCCTACTCCATGCAATAATGAACTCATCATTCCTCTTTTAGTTGTTTTTCTGTAGATTTTCCTCCAAACTTCATTTACACTGGGAACCTGACATCTGTTCAAATCTTTTGTCCCCTGCCCTTTCAGGCAATGTGGACTGTTACAAACTCTCTCCAGTTCTTTGCCTGCTACCTAGCTATTGCATTATCTTAGAGGTGAGAATCTCTCAGGATTTATAAGATCCCCATCTCATCATGGCCTCTCTACTTTCAGTTTTAGTGCATTCTAAGTTCTAATTCCAAAAAAGTAATCACCTCCCAAAAGTCCTAAGTTACTCATTGGTACAAATACCTAGCCTATACAAGCTAGCTAGTTTTCTGAGTTTTCCAGCAGCCCAGATGCCCTTCTCCAGGATTATCAGATTATTACTCTCACGTTCCTAACTTTGTTTTATAAACCTGCCTCTGCTTGGGATGACCTTTCTTTTCTATTAGAAATTTACCCAATCTTTTAAGGTCCCTCCGAATCTTTTGTGAAGTCTCCCTTGGTCCTTCTGAGCTCCCATAAATCAGCAAGTTACCATTTGGCACTTGCTCTGCTTTACTGAGATCAAAGTTTAAGGGCAGGGCGCAGTTAGAGAAAAGCAGCTATATTTGGTGACTGCCCTAGCAGAGATGCAAGAGGTGACTGGGTGTTGACTGAACTCAGAGCAGGAGTTCCAGTGACTGGAGAAAGGTTAAGAGAGGTCCTGGATAACTGGGAAAGCTTAGGATTAGTATCAGATCCTGGAATGATGAGTCAAGGTGGGAAGCATGGGAGATAAAGAAACCCTCTTATTTCTCAGATCTCTAGGACAGTAAGTAAAGGAGGAGGCACAGTAGGGATGGAATTCCCAGAGATCCAGAGCTCTTCTATCTGACTCACAAAGAGCTCTCCAACTTTCATTTGGCTTTTCAGTAGAAGGAGGAGAAGCTCCTAACATGATCCTTCCTCCTTATTTAATGCCCCAGGTTTGTCCTAATTGTGCTGGCTGTGAACTCCTAGTGACACTTGTCCAGCACCATAGCCACTTACCCCATGTCTCACCATGCTCTCCACAGCCTCTTAAGAGCATGCACCCAGCCAGGGAGGAGGATCAGCTAAGCAGGTGGAGCTAGGCTAGCCCATGTACCTTCTCTGACAATGAGAACTGGAGCTAATGAGCCAAAGCATTTGGCTGTGGGATATTAGGAGGACAAGAATTCTTATTTGTAGTATTTTGTCTTTTGTTTATTGTTACAATCAATATTAAGTTGCTATCACTTCAAAACAGGTTATTTATTTATTTATAAAAATGTTTTATGTAATTAGCATATATTTGTTGTGTATACTGATTACTTCCATTAGTTGTGGAGAGTTGGTGCATGTGTATAACACGTTAATTCTTTCTACTTCCCCTTCCTTTCTCCTTCTTTCCTTCCCTCCATCTAAGAGCTTGTTATTTAAAGAAATTTTTTTTGATAACAGATGATATAGGCAACTGCTTAGAAGATAATATGAGGCATTATAGAAATCAACATTGTATTACTATGTATTGCTTCCATTGTTTTGTTATTGGTTTTATGCAGTACTATGTTGTTTGATTATATTAGGCCCAATGGTATGGGCAGTGATTTTGACGATAACAAGAGGTATTACAAGGGGAAAGAAGGAAGGAAGGAAGGGAAAAGGAAAAAGACACAGATTTATATGTAAGTATATATAAGATGGTCAAAATGACTGTACTACTAAATGCATTAACTATTGAAAGAGAACAGTTGATATTTAAATGATTGGATCAATTTTACATGTCTGTATCTGTTGATCTGAGCAACCCCTTTGAAGGTAACGATATACAAAGTTACAACCACTGTCAAACTGCATGGTAAAATAAAACCTAAAATAGATACACAAAAATAATAAACAAGAAATTAGAACACATTACCAGAGAAAATCAGTTGATCACACAACAAGACTGTAAGACAGGGAGAAAGAAAGCAGCTTCAAAAACAAACATAATCCACACCAGGGACATGCCCAGGCTTGCCCCATGCTCCAGAGGCTCTGAACTCCTTGCAGCCAGATTCAAGGTCCTGGTGGCGCCACACTCCAGGGTGCGCTTTGCCTAGCTGCCTGGGTCCCAGGGATTCTGACCCCCACCCAGTAAGGCAGAGAGAGTCCAGTGATACACTCCGGGAGTGCACACTCACTAGCTGCACAGAGGATTAGAACCCCAATTAACCATAACCAAAATAAATATTCACCAAGACATATAATAATTAGGGTATCAGAAATACAGCACAAGAACAAAATACTAAAAGCTGTCAGAGAAAAGAAACAGATCACCTATGAAGGAAAACCTATTAGAATCATGGCAGACTTCTCAACACAAACCTTTAAGTCAAGAAGAGCTTGGAGTGAAGTATTTCAAACCCTGAAAGAAAACAACTTTCAACCCAGATTGATATATCCTGCAAAACTATTTTTAAAAATTGATGGAGAAATAAGATACTTACATGACAAAGAAGAGCTGAAGAAATTTATGACCACCAAACCAACACTACAGAGTACTGAAAGACACTCTAGAAAGAGACAAAGTTAGCTACAATCTTAAGAACAACAACAAAAGGAAACTGCTAAGCAGGGCAAACAATTAAACAGAAAATGTAGAAAACCAACAACAGAAAGATATCATGACAGAGATGTCAGTACGTATCAGTTATGTCAATCAATGTAAATGGTCTCAACTCACCAATAAAAAGAAACAGACTGGCAGAGTGGGTTAAGAAACGAAATCCAACAATATGCTGTGTACAAGAAACACATTTAACTCAAAAGGAGACTCTCAGACTAAAAATCAAAGGCTGGAAAGCAATGCTCAATGCAACAGGAACCCAGAAAAAAGCAGGGGTAGCTATTATGTTTGCAGACAATACGAATTTCAAACTGAGAATGATCAAAAGAGATAAAGAAGGTCACTACATACTTGTTAGGGAAAACTTCAAGAGGAAGACATTACAATCAAAAATATATATGCATCAAATATGGGATCACTCAACTATGTAAGACAATTCTTAATAGACATGAAAGACCAAGTAAACAATAATACAGTTATAATGGGGGACCTTAGCACCCCACTGTCACAGAGAGACAGATCAACCAAACAAAAAATCAGCAAAGAAGTAACAGAACTGAATCAAGCTTGTGAACTAATGGACCTAGTAGATGTGTACCATGTGCTCCACCCATCAACATCAGAATATACATTCTTCTCAGCTGCACATGGGTCATTCTCTAAAATAGATCATATAGTGGTCCACAAAATATGCTTAAGTATATGCAAAGGAACTGAAATAATTCCATGCAAATTGGAAATTAATGACAAAAACCCCACAAGAACCCTATAAACACATGGAAATTAGATAATACTTTCCTAAACAATCAATGGGTCAATGAAGAGATTAAAGAAGAAATTAAACAATATCTACAATTGAATGAAAATGCAAATACAAATTATTGGAACCTGTGGGACACAATGAAAGCAGTCCTCAGAGGGAAATTTATAGCACTAAACTCCCACATCAGAAAAATGGAAAGAACACACATAAACAACCTAATGCTGCACCTCAAACTTCTAGAAAAAGAAGAGCAAGTCAAGTCCAAAACCCAAAGAAGGGAGGAAATTATCAAGATCAGAGCAGAAATTAATGTAATTGAAACTAAGAAAACAATGCAAAGAATTAATGAATCAAAGAGTCGGTTCTTTGAAAGAATACATAAAATTGATAAACCCTAGCCAATCTTATCAAAAAGAGGAAAGAAGAAAACTCAGATTTGTTTGAAATGAAAAGTGTGAAATCATTACAGATCCTGTGAAAATACAGAATATCATCAACACCTACATCAAAAACCTTTACTCACATAGATTCGATAACAGAAGAAATGGACAGAATCCTAGAAACTTATGAATTACCAAAGCTGAATCAAGAAGATGTAAAACTGCTGAATAACCCAATTTCAGCTAATGAAATTGAAAATGTAATTAGAACCCTACCAACAAAGAAAAACCCAGGTCCTGATGGATTCACGTGAATTCTACAAGAAATTTAGGAAAGACTTAATGCCAACACTCCTCAAACTCTTCAAGGAAATTGAAAGGGAAGCAAGTCTCCCTAATTCATTCCTGGAAGCAAGTATTACCCTAATACCAAAACCAGAGAAAGACCCAACCAAAAAAGAAAATTACACGTCAATCTCCCTCATGAACATAGATGCAAAAATCCTCAATAAAATACTGGCAAATAGAATACAGCAAGTTATCAGGAAGATTATACACCATGATCAAGTGGAACTCATCCCAAGAATGCAGGGATGGTCCAACATATGCAAATCAATCAATGTAATACACCATATCAACAGGGTCAAGGACAAGAACCACATAATCATCTCAATAGATGCAGAAAAAGCTTTTGACAAAATCCAACACTCATTCATGATAAAAAGCCTACAGAAAATTGGTGCAAAAAAAAAAAAAAAAAAGAAAAGAAAAAAAATCCTATAGAGCCGGGCGTGGTGGCGCATGCCTTTAATCCCAGCACTCGGGAGGCTGACGTAGGCAGAGCATTGTGAGTTCCAGGATGGCTTGGGTACAATGTGAGCACAAGGCAGAACTGAGCTACATAGTACAACCCTGCCTCAAAAAACTAGGGCCGGGAGTTTGGCTCAGTGGCTTAAGTGCCTGACTGGCAGGTGCGAGGTTGTGAGTTCGATCCCCGGTGCCGCAAAAAAAAAGAAAAAAAAAAAGAAAATTGGAATAGATGGTCTCTACCTCAACCTGATAAAAGCCGTGTATCATAAACCAACAGCCAACATCTTACTAAATGGAGAAAAACTGAAAACTTTCAACCTAAAATCAGGAACCAGACAAAGATATCCATTATCACCATTCCTATTCTATATCATTCTGGAAATATTAGCCAGGGCAATTAGACAAGAGAAAGAAATAAAGGGAATAAGGATAGGAAAGGAAGAAGTAAAATTATCACTTTTTGCAGATGATATGATACTCTACATAGAAGACCCCAAAAATCCATTGAAAGACTTCTAGATGTAATGACCAAATTCAGTAATGTTGCTGGATACAAGGTGAACACTCAAAAATCAATAACATTCCTGTACACAAACAGCAAACTCACTGAGAGGGAAATAAGGGAAATCGCACCCTTCACTATAGCATCCAAAAAATTGAAATACTTAGGAATCAATCTAACAAAGGAAGTAAAAGATCTACACAGTGAATGCTGCATTACTCTGAAAAAGGAAATCGAAGAGGATTTCAGAAAATGGAAAGATACTCCCTGTTCATGGATAGGATGAACAAACATCATGAAAATGGCCATTCTCCCAAAATTGTTATACAGATTTAATGCAATCCCAATCAAACTACCACTTGCATACCTCACAGAGCTAAAGAAAGCATTCCTGAAATTCATCTGGAACAAGAAGAAACCTAGAATAGCAAAGGCAATTCTGGGCAACAAAGGGAAGGCAGGAGTCATCACAATTCCCAACTTGAACATATATTTCAAAGTTACTGTGATAAAATCAGCATGGTACTGGAATCAAAACAGACCTGAAGATCAATGGAATACATTAGAAGATACAGCCACAACTTCAAACACACTCAGCCACCTCATCTTTGACAAAGGGGCCAAACATGTACATTGGAAGAAAGATAGCCTCTTTAACAAATGGTGCTGGAAAAACTGGCTTTCTATGTGCCATAAACTAAAACTAGATCCATGCCTATCACCATACACTAAAAGTCAAGATGGATCAAAGATCTGAATATTAAAACAGAAGCACTAAATCTTCTGGAAGACAATGTAGAAAAAAGTCTTGATGACATAGGGGTAGGCAGAGAGTTCATGAACAAAAATCAAATTGCACGGGAAACACTTCTCAGAATCAACAGCTGGCTTCTTGTTTTACTAAACAGTTTTTACATGTCAAAGGAAATCTCCAACAGAGTGAAAAGAAAACCCATGAACTGGGAAAATATCTTAGTCAATTGTCCATCAGACAAAGAACTTCTATCTAAAACATATAAAGAATTAAATGAAATCAGGCCCCTAAAATACAAGGACCCAATCCAAAAATGGGCATCTGAGATGAATACACACTTCTCAGTTGAAAAAATACAAATGCCAAATAAATATATGAAAAAATGTTCAACCTCAATGGTCATTCGGAAAATGCAAATTGAAACAATACTGAGATTCCATCTCACTCCAGAAAGAATGGCCAAGATTAAAAAAATCAACCAACAACAAATGCTAAAGGGGGTGTGGGGAAAAAGGAACTCTCCTGCACTTTTGGTGGGAGTGTAGACTGGTGTAACCACTATGGAAATAAGTGTGGAGATTCCTGAAGAAGCTAGGATTAGAGACCCCATTTGACCCAGCTATTCCACTTCTGGGCATTTCCCCAGAAGAATTGAAAACATCATACCACAGTGATATTTGTGTGCCCATGTTTATAGCAACCCAATTTGTGATAGCCAAATCTTGGAAACAACCCAAGTGCCCATCAATTAAGGGATGGTTAAAAAAGATGTGGTATTTTTATACAATGGAGTACTACTCAGCTATCAAGAAAGATTGCATTGAGACTTTTATAAGTAAATGGACACGACTTTAGACCATACTCATAAGTGAGATAAATCAAACCCACATGTGTAAATATCTTATTGTCTCCCTGGTGTAAGAAACTGAAAAAGTATATATGATCCAAAATCCACAATAAATACTGTGTAAGGGTAAGAAACTGCTCAAAGAGCAAAAATAATTGGGAAAGGGAAAAGGAAGAAAGAAGAAAGGGAAAAGGAAAAAGACATAAATCTGTATATATGTATATGTAAGATAACTGAAATGACTATACTACTGAATGTATTAGTTATTGAGAAAGAATGGTTAATACTCATATGATTGGATCAGTTTTACATGTCTGTATCTGTTAATGTAAACAACCATGTTGAAGGTAACGATACACAATATGGCAACCATTGTCAAATTCCTATCATCTTGTTTTTTAAACCTATAGTGTTACTGTTGTGGATTTGCTGTTGTCATTTGTTTGTCTCTTTTGCTTTTTGTCTTTCTTTTATGTGTCTTCTTTCTCTTAAAAAAATAAAAGCTTTTCACCAATGGCCCTCATTTCCACTGGTGACTTTTGTCTAGACCAAAAAAACAAAAAACAAATACAAACCCCAAAATCTAGAGAACAATAAAATGGCAGTAGTGAGATCTTTTTTTTTTTTTTTTTTTGTCAGTACTGGGTATCAAGCTCAAAACTGTGCACCTGCCCAGGCAGGAGCTTAAGCCACTGAACCAAACTCCTGGCCCTGTTTTTTTTGGGGAAGGGTCGCACTATGTCGTTCAGGCCGTCCTTGCTCACATTGTAGTCCAAGCCAGCCTGGAACTCATAATGCTCCACCTACCTCAGCCTCCCGAGTGCTGGGATTAAAGGTGTGCACCACCACACCCAGCTGGCAATCTAAGATCTTATCTATTAATGATTACTTTAAATGAAGATGAGATAATTTTCTAATTCAAAGACTCATAATGAATTGAAAAACAAGTTTGAACTACATGTTGCTTACAAGAAACCCACTTCATTTCTGATGATACCCAGAGATTGAAAGTAAAGGAATGGAAAAAATATCTCATGTAAATGGAAAAGAAGGAATTAGCCATAAATTTATCACATAAATTATATTTTTATACCAAAAGTAATAGATAAGATAGGTCATGATATAATAATAATGGGGGCAATTCAGTAGGATGAAATAACAATTGTAAATATATGTGCACCTAGTAGTACAGCATTAAATATATACAGTCATTATTAAAAATCTTAAAAGAAAGAGGCAGAATCCAATAAAATAACAGTAGAAAATGATAACAAGCCACTTTCAACCATAGATGGATCACCTTAAAATAAAACTACTAAAGAAGGATGAAGACTGAAGTGCACCTTATGCCAAATGGACTGACAAGCATTCGCAGACATTTCATTTAGTAACTGCAGGATATACATTCTTCTTAACAGCATGTGGAACATTCTGTAGTATAGGTCAAAGATTAGGCTACAAACCAAGTTTCAACACAGTTTTAAAACTTGAATCATATTGAATATCTTTTCTGACCACAGTGCAATAAAAATAAAACCTGTATAAGAAAAATCTTGAAACTGTAAAAATACATGGAAATTAAATAACATCCCTCTAAATAACAGTAAATCAATGAACAAATTAAGGGGAAAAATTAAAAGTATCTGCAACAAATGCAAATGCAAACACAGCATGTAATCAAAGCATGAGGAAATTTTATAGAAATAAATGCCTACATTAAAAATCTGCAAAAAATATGAAAATATTATTGAACCTAAAGGAGCTAATAGAACCAGAACAAACTAATCCAAAATGGGTAGAAGGAACTGGGTGTGGTGGCACATGTCTTTAATCCCAGCACTCGGGAGGCTGAGGCAGGAGGATCCTTGTGAGTTTGACACCAGCCTGGGCTACAAAGTGAGTTCAAGGCCAGCCTGAACTGCTTAGTGAGACCCTGTCTCAAAAAGTAGGTCTGGGGATTTAGCTCAGTGGTGAAAGTGCCTGCCTGGTAGGGGCAAGTGTGTGAGTTTGATCCCTGGTACCAAAAAACAAACAAAAACAAAAATGGGTAGAAGGTCTAGGTGTGGTGGCACACACTTTTAATCACAGTACTTGGGAGGTTGAAGCAGGAGGATTCCCAGAAGTTGTAGGCCAACCTGACTTACATTGTGAGTTCAAGGCCAGTCTGAAATACATGGTGAGACCCTGTCTCAAAAAACAAAAGCAAAAACAAAAACAAAAACAAAACAAAACAAAATGAAGAATGGGTAGAAGGTATGAAATAATAAATATCTCAAAAGGAACAAAACAGTAAAATAGTTTAAAAGGTCAACAGGTTGAAGAGTTGGTATTTCAAAATATATACAAAATTGACAAATGTTTAGTTAATCTAAGAAAGATTAAAAGAGAAGACTCAGAATCAGTGACAAAAAGGAGATACTGTAACTGACAATACAGAAGTACAAAGACTCACTAAAAACTATTATGAAAAAAGTTTATTATCTAGAAGAAATGGACAAACTCTGGAGCACACACATATTCCCAGTATGAAAACATGAAGAAATAGAAAATCTGAAAGGACCAATAATGAGTAATTATATCAAATAAGTAGCAAAAATTTTTCTATCAAGGAGAATTCCAGGAACAAATGGCTCCTCTGTGGAATTCTACTAAGCATTTAAATAATTAGTACAATTCATAAATTCTTTAAAAATGTTGAAGAGGAAGAAATTTTTCCAAATTAATGCTGTAAAGGAGAATTACCCTGACATTAAAATCAGTCAAAGCAACAAAAAAGAAAAGCAAGCTATAGGTTAGTACACCTGATGAACATAGCTGCAAAAATCCTTAGCAAACACTATCAAAAACTGAATCCAACAGCATATTAAAAAGATGACTTGCTATGATCAAGTGACTTTTATTCTAGAAAAGATGGTTCAATATATATAATATATAATAATATATATAAATCAATACATGACATATCAACAGGATGAAGGACAACAATCATATAATCACTTCAATTGATTTAGAAAAAACATTTGATATCATTTAATATCACTTCATGAAAAAAAGCTCTGAACAAATTGTGCACAAAAGGAGCATGTTTCAAGAAAATAAAGGCCACATAAAACAAGCCCACAATTAAGGAAAATTTAAGGAAAACTTGAAAGCTTTCTCTCTAAGATCAGAAATAAGAAAAGCATGCCCCTCTTTTACCTATGTTGTTAAACATAGTACTGAAAGTCCTACCCAGATAACTTAGATAATAGAAATAAAGGGATTCTGAATTGGAAAGGAAGAAGTCTTTGATAGCAGATTATCAAAGAATCTACCAAAAACTACTAGAATTAATGAACATATTCAGAAAAGTTACAGCATATGTAATCAACATGAAAAATCAAGTTGGACATTTTTGGCATATATCTGTAATTTCAGTGGCTCAAGAGGTGTAGGCAGGAAGATTACAATTTCAAGCCCAGCCTAGGCAATTTACCATGTCTCAGAATAAAAAAATGAAAAGACCTGTGAATGTAGCTGAGTGTGAAGGATTTTATTTCAATACCTAGTACCAAAACCAACCAGACTACCAAACTGTATTGGATGATCCTGTGTCACCCCAAAGACTGGTAATTTGGATGGGGCTGAGTCTGGCATTTGTGATTGGTTTGCTGTCTAGTGCTGGGATTGGCGATGTGAGTACTGCACCCGCCCAAGAGTGGAGCCAACATACAGTGTAAGGGCAAAAGGAACACTGGTCTTTCTCTTCTTGCTCTTCCGCCCTCTTTTGCCAGCATGCCTTGCTGTTTGGCAGCTGCCATGAATGGCTGCCCCACGATGACATGCTGCCTTGGAGCCAAGTATGGACTGGAACTCCAGAGAACTGTAAGAAATAAACCTTTCCTTCCCTAATTTTGGGCGTCAGATATTTAGTCTCAGCAGCGAGTTAAAAAGTAACTAAGACACAGACAGACAAATATAAAAGGCAAAAATCAGTAACGTTTCTATACATTGATAGCAGTTTATTTGACAAAGAAATCAAGGAAGGAATTCTATTTACAGTAGCTACAAAAAATGAAAACATATAGGAGTAAAGTTAACCAAAGAAGTAAGAGATTTCTACACAGAAGATTATGAAACATTGACTAAAGAAATTGAATACTGAAATTTAGTCGTTTTATTCATTAGGATTTTGTTAAGAGAACTGTACTACTGCAAATGATCTATAGATTCAGCACAATCCCTGTCTAAAAAAGAATGACATTCTTCACAGAAGTTGAAAAAAAATTCTAAATTTATATGGAACTACAAAAAGTCTTTCAACAGACAAAGTAATCTTGAATAAAAACAACAAAGAAAGAGATATGATGCTATCTGACTTCCAAATGTACTATATATTCAAAATGACATGGTGTTGGAATAAAAGCAGGCATATGCACCAATGAAACAGAATACTGAAATCATGCATCTACTGCCAGTTGATCTTTGATGAATGTGCTAAGAACATGCATTGAAGAAAAGCCAGTCTCTCTAATAAATGGTGTGAGAACATTGGATATCCACATGCAGAGGAATTAAAGTAGACATCATATCTCTCACCATATGTAAAAGTCAACTCGAAATAAATTAAAGTTTATTTATTTATTTATTTTTGTGGCACCAGGGATTGAACTCACAACCTGAAGTCTGCTAGACAGGTGCTTAAACCACTGAGCCAAACTCCCAGCCCTAGTTTTTTTTGAGGCAGGGTTGCACTATGTACCTCAGGCCGGCCTTGCGCTCACGTTGTAGCCCAAGCCGGCCTTGAACACACAACACTCCTCCTATCTCAGCCTCCCGAGTGCTAGGATTAAAGGCATGTGCCACCATGCCAAGCTAATAAATTAAAGTTTAAATGTAAGACCTAAAACTATGAAGCTGCAAAAACAGGGTATTAGAATTAGCAAGAATTATTTTTAATAAGATTTCTAATACTTGAAATAAAAGCAAAAATAGACAAATAGGATTATATAAACCTGAAAGCTTCTGCAAATGAAAGAGTAAACAGAGTGAAAGGTGTTAGAGAAGGAGAAAAATATTTGCAAACTACGTATTAAACAAAGGGTTGATATTCAGAACATATAAAGGAGTAAAAACCTTAATAGAAATGGAAATAAACTGATTAAGACATGGAATTTGCTGGGGATTTAGTTCAGTGGCATAAGCACCTGCCTGGCAGGTGCGAGGCTGTGAGTTCGATCCTTGGTACAAAAAAAAAAAAAAATGGAATTCACCCAAATAGATACTTCCCAAGAAAGTACATACGAATGGACAACAGTTATATTAAAAAAATGCTCAACATGACTAACCATCAGGAAAATGCAAATCAGATCCACAGTGAAATATCACTTCACTCTAGGTAGAATTGTTGTTACCAAAAAGACAAAGATAAAAAGAACTAGTGACTATGTGAAAAAAATGAACCCTTTATACACTGTTAGTGAGAATCTGAACTAGTACAGCCATAAGGAAAAAAAAAGTATGTACGTTCCTTAAAAATTGAAAATAATACTGCTGTATAATCCAGTAACCCTTGTTCAGGGCATATATTCAAAGGAAATGAAATCAGTATTTTGGGATGACATCTGTAGTGTCTATTGTAATGTTATTCACAACTAACAAGAAGCAACATTATTCACAACTAATAAGAAGTGGACACAAGCTAAGTGCTCATCAATGAATACATGAAAAAGAAAGTGTTCAAATACCTAGTCGAGTAGTATTTAGCAATAAAGTTGAGTGAAATCCTGCCATTTTTGACAACATGGATGGAACTGCAAAGTATTATTGTAAAGTGAAATAAGCTTGTCACAGAAAAAAAAAGCCACATGATTTCACTTACATGTGGAATCTAAATGTTGATTTTTATAGAAGTTGGGAGTAGAATAGTGGTTACTAGAGGCTTGGAGGAGGGAGGAATGCATGAAGTTTGTCAGAGTTACATACGTAGATGCTTGTGTTCTACTGTATATTTCAAAGGAGCTAGAAGACATAATTTTGAACATTTTCACCAGAAAGAAGTGATAAAAGTTTGAGGAGATAGACACCCTGTTTAGAAATGGAAACATCACATGATATTCCACTACGTGTGCACAATTTTTGGGTCAAAAATAATTGATACAGGCTAAATTTTTTATAATTTGATAGAGGACAGGTATCTATACATTTAAGAAACTCAGTGAACTCAGAGCAAACACACAAGACCCTGAAACACATTTTAATCAAACATTGAAAGCCAAAGATAAAATCAAAATGTTGACAGCAATGAGAAAGAAGTCATTTGTACAAAGGAGCCTCAATAAAAACACTTCTCAGAAATTATGAAGACCTTAAAGCAAAGGGATGACATATTTAGAATATGGAAATTTGAAACCCCCATCCATTGATAATCTTATATTTGGCAAAACTATGTTCCAAAAATTAATGGGAAGTTAAGCTATTCCTAGATAAATACTGAGGGAGATCATCTTTACTAGATTTATCCTACAGGAAAAATAAAGTGAGCACTTCGGATGGAAATGAAGAATACAGGACAATAACCTGAAGTCAATCATGAAATAAAGAATATGGTAAAGGCAAAGGTAACCATCCAAGAAAAATACAAGTGTCAATCTAATCAAGGAGGTAAAAGACCTTTGTAATGATAATTGCAGAACATTGAAGAAAGATATTGAAGAAGACATGAGAAGATGGAAAGACCTCTCATGGCAGAATTAATATTGTCAAATGGTCATTTACCAAAAGCAATGTATAGATTCAATGCAACTCCCATCAAAATATATTTTCCACAGACCTAGAAAAAAATCTTAAAATGCATATGAAAATACAAAAGACTCAGAATAGCTGAAGAAGCAAGATCAAGGCTGGAAGCATCAAAATACTGCATTTTAGATTACACTATAAAGCTATAGCAACAAAAACAACTTAGAACTGGCACACAGTAGACACACAGAGCTGTGGAACAGAATAGAAGACACAGAAACAAACCCACACAATTACACTGATTCTGAACAAAGGAACCAAGCATATGCATTGAACAAAAGACTGCAGAAGTACAAATAGTAAGCATATGAAAAAAGTGTTTAACATCTTCATCCACTAGGGAAATGAAAATCAAAAACCACATTGTGATTGTATCTCACCCTAGTCAGAATGGTTGTGACCAAGAATACAAAAAACAATAAATGATGGTGAGTGTGTAGGGGAAAAAGAAATCCTTCTATACTGCTGGTAGTACAGCCACTATGGACATCAGTATGGAGGTTCCTCAAAAAATTAGATCGTTACCATTTAATCCAGCTATGGCACTCTGTGGTATATACCCATAAGCATACTCTAGGGATACCTGCGGTGCTATGTTTATTACAGCACAGTTCATAATAGCCAAGGCATAGAATCAGCCTAGGCATCCAGAAACAGGTGAATGGACAATGAGAATGTGGTATATATCCACAGTGGAGTGTTATTCAGCCATACGGAAAAACTAAATTCTATCATTTGCAGAAAAATAGATGGATCTAGAGATGGTCATGTTGAGCGAAATAAGCCAGACTCAGCAAGGCAAATATCACATGCACTTCCTAATATGTGGATTCTAAAAAAGATAAGAAAGTAGGAAAGAGACTATTATTAGACAAGGGGAACGGAATAAAAGGAAGATTGAAAGTGTGAGAGCAGGTAATAGGGGATGGATGTGAGCAAAATATATGCATTGAGCCCCCTCCAAATATGAAACTGGAGTGATGGTGTAAAGGGGGTAGTGTAGGGTGAATATGATAAACATACATGCATGCACAAGTCTGCCAAAGTGAAATTTACTAATCTGTGTAATCAGTAGAAAAGAGAAAATATTAAAAAAAGGAAAAATGTAAAACTTAGTGTTCTAATTCTGGTCTGTGACTCTTTTACTTTGAAATATGATTGAAAGGAGAAATGCATAAAATAGTAATTGTAAATCTAGCTGAGCATGGCAGTGCATGCCTGTATTCCCAGCGCTTGGGAGGCTGAGTCAGGAGAATTGCTGTGAGTTTGAGGCCATCCTGGGCTACATAATGAGTTCAAGGCCTGGCTGAACTACATAGTGAGACCCTGCCTCAAACAAACAAACAAACAAACAAACAAAACATGTCAGCATAGAATAACTGTAAATCTATGTTAACTTGCCTATAGTGTGTAAAGGTTTAATTTTTTACAGCACCAACACAAATGAGAGGGAGGGATAGATATATAGAGGAGCATAGATTTGTATATTTATCAAACACAATGTTGTATTAATTAAAATAAATCATTACAAGTTTAAGTAGTTGAATGTAACCCCTAGGGTTACCAATTCAAAAAAACCTGAAGAATATGGTAGGAAATTAGAAAGGAATCAAAATGGTGCATGCCAATTTGTAATAGCTACATCTTGGAAACAGCCCAAATACCCATCAACTGATGAATGGATAAAGGACATGTGGGTTTTTATACAATGGAATACTACTCAGACATAGATAAGGATAAACTTGAGACATTTCTAGGTAAACAGACGTACCCTGAGATCATACTCTTAAGTGGAATAAAATGGACACACATTTGTAAATACCGCATTGTTTCTCTAGTGTGAGAAATCAAAAATATAAATAAGGACCAAAATGTATAATAGATAATGTGAAATAGGAAGAAATGTTCAAATGGGAAGGGGAGCTGGGGGGGGGAGGAGAGGGAAGGAAAGGAAGGGAAAAAATGAGAAAAGAAGGTAAAAATGGAAATAAAGCTTTTCTAAATGAGGAGGGGAAGAGGGATTGAAGGGAGGGTAGGGAAATGGGGTAGAAAGAATTAAGATATATCATGTACAGATTCAAATTCCCTATGATGAATGTGATCATTATATATACCTAAAATGTACAAATAAATTTAATTAATTAAAAAGTCAGTACTTAAAAAAGACTCCACATAAATAAAAAACCCAAAATATTATATGCATGCATGTGCACACGTGTGTGTGCACACACATTGCACAAGAAAGAATTAATGAATGGAGAAATTGAGATTAAAAATGATATTATGTATAAAAACCCAGTAGCACAAGGGCAGATTAAAAGGCAGAGACTGAAAAATGGATAAATAAAACAGGGTGCAATACTTGGTGTCTACAAGAGGTTAATTTATATCAATTCACCAAGAAGATAAAACAATTATAAACACATATTTAACTATAGAGCTCCAAAGTATATGAACCAAAAATTGAGAGAATAGAAGAAGAAATGGACAGTCCTACAATAATAATTGGATATCTCAACACCCTACTTGCAAAAATGAATACCAGTAGATGGGAGATTAATAAGGAAATAGAGGACTTGAACAACACTAAAGACCAAGACCTGACAAACCTATAGACAACACTCTATTCCAAGACAGCAATACAATTCTTCTGTATGGCAAATGGAACATTCTAAATGAATAAAGAAAACTATTAGTATAATAATTTTTATATAATGTAAAAATTAAGAGTCTGTAACTAAAATGCAACTGGTTCAATATAGAAGATGGTGCTGCATTGATGAAGACAGTGCATGTGTGGTGATGGTGGTGGAGACTGAATAGTTGCAAAGTTGATGAAATTTATTTTTGAAGTATTGGATAAAAATAGAGGGTAGTCATGCCACATAAATAAAGTTATTATATCTTAACTAATGGAATGATAAAATGAAATAAATCTCAGTACCACAAAGGTAAGAAAAAAATCCAAACAAAATAGGAACTTCTAGATACACATAAGGTAAAATGGCAAAAATATGCAGAAAATTCTAATTCTAGGTATATACTAATACAGTCAAACATACCTCAAGACACACTCATGAGAATGTCCATGGCAGCATTATTCAAAAAAGTCACCAACTGGAAGCACCCAAATGTCCATTCATGTCCAAATGGGCGAATTTATGGCATATTTATATAGTGTAATAGTAATACAATAATGGGAAAATGTCAAAGCTGTACACAACACTATAGACTAATCTTACATTAAGTTGCAAGAAAGAAGCCAAATACAATAGAATAATAGTCTGTACTTCTACATAAAGACAGATAAGCAACTGGTAAAAATAACTTTGGTATTTCCATGTCTCAGGCCTCAAAGAAGATCATCTTTAACTCTTCTCATTCCTTTACTCTCAATCAAACATCACATGTCCAAAATTTTACATCTATTTATACATATTTATTGACCTCCTAAGTGCCATGCACTTTTCTAGGCAACACACAAGAAAAAGGTCTAAGAGGGTTGTGTGAACCTATAATCAAGCAGCATAGAAAGGACACTATACAGGAATAATTTATATCACACAAAACATTAGTTGAGGCTCTTCTCACTTTTGGTGATTACACTTCGTAATTCTAGGACAGAAAGGCCTAGAATCTTTCTCATCTTCAAATGTTTTTACCTTCAATTTTAAGACTAAGTATCCATTCCTGTGTTCTTTCTGGTCTCCCAGGAAGACATGTCACTAACCTCTTTGCAAATAATCTTCTAAGTACTGTTTCTACTTGCCTCACATTGGGTCTTGTTTCCTATCTATTGTCTTTATCTTCAGCATCATGTTTTTCTGGTTGCATCACTTTAGTCAAGTTTTGCTCGAGTTGTCCCCTTCCATTTAAACACAGATTGAATCCTGACTATATTTATATTTCGTTTATTGTGAAATTTTTCAAAGAATCATTTAAGATGAACATGACTGTCTCAATAAATATGGAACCAATTGATGATTGCATCCCATCAGTTTCTGCACACATTATTTTTCTAGAAGAAAGTTCTTTATATAGCTGATACTCATTTGTTCATATTACCAGATCAGAATGCCTCTCTAATGTTTTCATGCTACTCATCCAAAATTTTTTTTTTTTAGTCAACTATCTGTTCTTTTTTGGTATCCATTATGGTAATGTGCTTTTAAACAAATCTGATCACAGAAGTAACATGGATTAGAGATTTACCAGAGAGATTCTAAAAATTTCAGAATTTACTCCACTAATATTATTGAGGAATTTTAGTGTGTTGTGAAATTTTTTATGTGCTATGGGTTCATTGATGAATAAAATCCACTAGATCCCTGCCTTGTAGAGTTTATATTCGATTCGTGGAGGTAGACCATGAATTTGTAAATATACAAGTAAGCAAAATAATTTCAGAATTTTTCAGCTTATAAGGAATAAGAAGGCAGTCGGATAGAAACTAACTTAAGGCAACTTTAGATTGTGTGATTAGAGAATACAGCTTTGGAGAAGTTGTGACCATGTTGCTAATCATGAGATGTTTTAGAATCTTCTTGCCTTTTCTAGTTTCTATTAAATTTTAGTTTACTTCTTGGCTTCTGTCTTCCACCTGAGGTTTAGAGTTGCTCTATATGTTTGTTGATTAACTATGTAGAATGGTTTATTCAGTTAGAAACTCATACTAAGTTCCTGGCTCTAGCCATTGGTCATATTTTTTTCATTTTTTTTTCTAGGAAAAATTTTAATGGGGAATCCATCAAGTTTTGATGGTCATGGAATGGTAAAGTAAGTACTTTTTATGTCTGGATGCCCTAATTTTACTAGTTTTTTCCCTGTACCTGTTGCATAATTCCCTACTTTGTGCAAGTAGCCTTTGAATCTATTTTTTATCTCCTATTTGTGGCTTATATTTCACATTTGGAAAATAATATCTAAATAATTTACTTTTTTTTTTGCAAAAATGTAAAAACTGCATTAGTTTATGATGCAAACAAAGTTACTTGACCCTGGTACCAAAGACCTCTCATAGTCACTCAATAATTAACCTCTGTAATTCTTTTTCCACCAGTCTATTTCCTACCCTCTAGTTCATTCTCTTTCCTTGGAAGCCATGTTCTGTCATTTTCCTTCACCTCAAGTTGTTTCTTTACCCTGGGTGTTATATTGCAGGAGCCCTCCCTCACTGTCTTTGCCCAGGATGTATACTCCCAGCTCAGTTCAAGTTTCTCTGACAGTTCCTGAAACTTTCCATTAATCTTCAAGGTCAAGTTAATGACTTTTCCTGTGCTTGCCACAGTAGAACTTTCTGCTCACAGAAGTCATTAATAATGTTCCCTGTACATGAGTCTTTCTTCCTAAATAATAGTTATGATTTAAAAAATTCATTAACCCTTTTGTGTTTAGAAAAAGGGCTTACTGTAAAGGACTTCATATGAGTTAGATAGGACTCATGTTTTCTCTCTTTTTAAACTTAAGACCTGCCAGATACAGTTCCTTTAAATTTCCATTAATCATCTGAACTGTGACTGCATAGTTCAATAGAAACAAGGTGTTTGTTAGCTCCATCAAACATTGTTTAAGCTTCCATTCTCCTTCAGTATACTGAAGTTTGACCAGGATACAACTCCTCCCTTAATGGCCCCTCATAAAAATCTGCTCACCTCAGGAAGAAATTCCCTTTTAACCCCTCTAGTAACATACCAAGCTTCTTCTAGCCTCAGTCTCATACAAAGAAAATATCTTTTGCCTGGCTTTGGAGATGCTTATAGTTCTTATGTTTGGGTTGTACTCTCTATTGCAATAGTTCTCTTTTCTTTGTTGCAATCTTTCAAATAATATCTTTCTTTACCAAATTCTGGCAAAGAAAATTTGATAAAGAGAAAAATAAAAGATAGATGATAGGAAGTAGGGAGATCATTTTTAAATGGGAAGGGAAACAAGAGATGGAGAGAGGAGGGAGAGAGGGAAAAAGGATTGGAAAAAATTAAAGGGAAAAATGCAAATAGAAGTTTCCCCCAAACAATTAAAAAAAAGGTTAAAATGGAAACAAAGGTTTGTAAATAGGGAGGGGAAGATGGGTTGAATGTAGGAGAGGGGATTAGAAAAAATAGAGAAATCAAAATATATCAGGTACCAAATGGGAAAGAGACCAAGGGTTGGAAGGAGTAGGGAGAGAAGGGAGAGGTAGGCAATAGAAAAAAACTGGGATGTGTTATGCACAGGTACTAACTCTCCAAGATAAACGTAATTATTTCATATTGCAAACATGTACTAAAAAACCCAAATATTCAAAGCATTTCTTAAATGTTTAGATTGTGTACTCCTTTTCCCAGATCTGTAACTAGTTTTTGAACAATGCCAATGTCAAATTCATATTTGTGATTTTAGGAGGTCTTAAGCTTTCTGCATCTCTGACAGTTGCTTATCAATATTCCCATCTATTTCTGTTTCTATTTTCTTTCCTGGGTTAGTTTTTTTTTGCTGTGTCTACACCCATTTCTTTTTACCTACCTTTCTTTACCTGCCTGTCTTCTTGAGGTCAAGTT
Source organism: Dasyprocta punctata (assembly GCA_004363535.1). NCBI lineage: Eukaryota > Metazoa > Chordata > Mammalia > Rodentia > Dasyproctidae > Dasyprocta > Dasyprocta punctata. The sequence continues at coordinate 3,579 of RJWM01005279.1, read as the reverse complement.
CCTGCCTTTAACTTGATCCAGAGAGGCCTGCATAGAGAGCAGGTTCCTTCTACTAGGTTGGTGGGCTGTTGACTAACAGCTTCAGTTCAGGCATTGGCTGCTTATGTGACAGAGGGAACATATTTATCTTTAAGAGCAGGAAGTGAAAAACTGGTTTCACGCTCACAAAAAATTTTATTGTGATTTGTTTATGAATTTTTGTTATCCTTGGGTTTAAAAATTATCAAGGAACTGAAATATGCTCCTTGACAAGAGCCTCCATAAACCTAACGGACCAAAATTAAACAATTCAAAGTTCAGGCAATAAAGATAGCTTAACAGTATTTGGATACAATTGGACATAATCTTTGTTTAGTGCATGATAGTAATTAAGGGGTATCCATTTTTGTAGTTAGCTTAATAACACAAGTGTAATAACATGGAGACCCACTAAAAGAAACACAGAGATCAAAACATCTTGAAATAGCTAAGTTGACTATCCATCATTCAGGAAGTTTGCAACCATTAGCTGCTCTTATAAACACATCATGTGTTTTCTTTCCACTGAGAAATTTTCTTAGTGTACTTGGAGGCAGTGTCTAGAGAAATAGCACTGTCAGCAGACTTTTTACACTAAACCCTGTTGTTTTTTTCTTTTTCCTTTCTTTTTTTTTTTCCCAGCAGAGTCTCACTATATAGCTCAGGTTGGCCCTGAACTCACTGTGTAGCCCAGGCTGGCCTTGAACTTGCAGTCATCTTTCTGCTTCAGCCTTCCAAGTGCTGGGATTACAAGTGTGCAACTCCATGCCTGACTTTGAACATTTTTGTTGAGCATTGATGTTCACATCCACCTTTCAGAGTGTGACTTTACATATGAGAACCCCTGGGATGTCTGATTGGTTAAGAAAACTAAGTTTCTCCATTTTACAAATTCCATAAAACTATACTCTACTATAGGCAAGAGTGATCTCCCAGGAATCTGTTGTCAGTAGAAACTTTCTTACAGAAAACTCAACAATTTCTAAACTGATGGTGTATATTACTTTACAATTTTTTAAAATGTAAGGCCATTTATTAAAATACACAAACCACAAGATGAAAATGAAGGCAACAGAAAAATTCAGGTTTTTATGACCAAAAAAAAAAAGCACTACCTTAAAAATAATTTAGAAAAGTATTGTAAAAGATGTGCTGCAGATTTGCATTCCATTAACCAAGATTATATCAATTCATAAATATAAATAAATCTTTTTAAAGTATGAGATTTATTACTTGCTTCAGCAGTACATATACTAAAAATTGGAATGATACAGAGAAGTTTAGCATGGCCCCTGCATAAGGATGACACACAAATTCATGAAGCATTCCATATTTTTAAGCAAAATACCTATTCAGTGAAAATTATAGTACTCTGAAAAAAGAAATTGAAAAGGATCTCAGAAAATGGAAAGACATTCCTTGTTCATGGATAGGAAGAATGAACATTGTGAAAATGGCCATTTTTCCATAATTGTTATACAGATTTAATGCAATTCCAATCAAAATACCATTAGCATACCTCACAGATCTAGAGAAATCATTCCTAAAATTCATTTGGAGCCAGAAGAGACCTAGAATAGCAAAGGCAATTCTGGGCAACAAAGGCAAAGCAGGAGGTATCACAATCCCTGACTTGAAGTTATACAACAAAGCTACTGTAATAAAAGCAGCGTGGTACTGGAATCAAAACAGACCTGAAGATCAATGGAATAGATTAGAAGATACAGCTATGACTACAAACACATTTAGCTACCCTGTCTTTGACAAAGGGGCCAAACATGTTCACTGGAAGAAAGATAACCTCTTTAGTAAGTGGTGCTGGAAAACTGGCTTTCCATATGCCAACAACTAAAACTAGACCCATGCTTATCACTATGCATTAAACTAAAGTCAAAATGGATCAAAGACCTAAATATTAAAACAGAAACACTAAGTCTTCTGGAAGACAAAGTAGGCAGAAATCTTAAAGACATAGGAGTAGGCAGAGAATTCATGGACAAAAATCAAACTACATGGGAAATACTTCCCAGAATCAACAACTGGGATCTCGTCTTATTATAAAGTTTTTGCATGTCAAAAGAAATCTCCAACAGAGTGAAAAGAAAACCCACGAATTGGGAAAAAAATCTTAGTGAACTGTCTCTCAGGCAAAGGACTTGTATCTAGAACATATAAAGAATTAAAAATAATCAGGTCCTTGAAATTCAAAGACCCAATCCAAAAATGGGCATCTGAGATGAATACACACTTCTCAGCTGAAGAAATACAAATGGAAAATAAATACATGAAAAAATGTTCAGCATCATTGGTCATTAGAGAAATGCAAATTAAAACAACAGTGAGATTTCATCTCACTCCGAAAAGAATGGCCAGGATCAAGAAAACCACCAACAGCAAATGCTGGAGATGCTGTGAGGAAAAAGGAACTCTTCTCCACTGTTGGTGGGAGTGTAGACTGGTGCAACCACTGTGGAAATCATTCTGGAGATTCCTCAAAAACCTGGGATTGGAGGTCCTATTTGATCCAGCTATTTTGCTTCTGGGCATATTCCCAGAAGAACTGAAAGCATCATACCACAGCAATATATGTGCACCCATGTTTATAGCAACACAGTTTGTAGTAGCTAAATCTTGGAAACAACCCAAATGCCCATCAACTGAGGAATGAATAAAAAATATGTGGTATTTTTATACAATGAAATACTACTCAGATATAAAGAAGGATCACATTGAGGCTTTTATTGGTAAATGGATGTGACTTGAGACCATACTAATAAGTGAAATAAATCAAACTCACATGTGTAAATACCATATTGTCTCCCTAGTATAAGAAACTGAAAGAGTAAATAAGATACCAAATCCTCAATAAATATTGTGAAAGGGTAAGAAACGGCTCAAAGAGGGAGATAATAGGGAAAAGGAGAAAAGAAGAAAAAGAGAAAAGATATAAATTTGTATATATACACTTAAGATAGCTATCTTTTTTAAATTTTTTTATTTTTTATTTTTTTTATTTGAGCGAAGAAAAACAAAAACAAAAACTACAGCAACAACAACAAAAAAGACAACATATATAGTAAAAACAACAAGCAAAAGAGACAAGCAAACGACTAGAGTAAATACACAACGTTGCAGGTTTACACAACTGAAAGATAGAAGCTTGACAATGGTTGCAACACTGCGCATCGTTATCTTTAAAATGGTTTCTTACATTAACAGATATAGACATGCAAGATTGATCTAATCATATGAGTATTAATTGTTCTTTCTCAATAACGAATACATTCAGCAGTGTTCTTTTTAGTTATCTTACATATACATATATACAGGTTTATATCTTTTCCTCTTCCCTTTTCTCTTTTTGCCTATTCCCTTCCCGATTATCTTTGCTCTTTGAGCTGTTTTTTACCCTTCCATAGTATTTATTATAGATTTTGAATCATATATACTTTTCCATTTCTTACACTAGGGAGACAATACGGTATTTACACATGTGGGTTTGATTTATCTCGCTTATGAGTATGGTCTCAAGTCGTGACCATTTACTTATAAAAGTCTCAA
>RJWM01005278.1:78408-93418 GCA_004363535.1 Dasyprocta punctata | reverse complement strand
GCTGATCTGGAAGAACACAGGAGAAGGTCAAGACAAAGGAGCAAAATTCAATCTCAGACCTCCAGCCCACACAGAACAAGTTCAGGAGACATAGACATAGTAGAAATTAGAAGTCACACACATGGAATTTCTGAAAAGATAACAACTGAAGTAAAGAAGCAACTTAGTTCTTTTATTGTTTGGTTAATTTACATGCCTATTGTCTGATGGTCTGGACAGCTATTTGGAAGAAAACAAGAGGTATTCTGGCAGCCATTATTTCCTATTATCTTGTTTTGAAGTCCTGTATCACTTTCTTTTTTTTTTTTTTTTTTTGCAGCACCAGGCATTGAACTCACAACCTCGCGCCTGCCTGACAGGCGCGTAAGCGGTTGAGCCAAACTCCCAGCCCTTGTTTTTCGAAGCAGGGTCGCACTATGTAGCTCAGGCCGGCCTTACGCTCGCGTTGTAGCCCAAGCCGGCCTCGAACTCACAACTCTTCTCCTACCTCAGCCTCCCGAGTGCTGGGATTAAAGGCGTGCGCCACCACGCCTGGCTCCTATATCACTTTCATTATTTTGTTTGGTTTGGTTTTATTCTGTTTTGTTTCATTTTGTTTAATTTTTATTATGTCTGATGACATGGGCAGCTAGTTTAAAGATAGTAAGATATATTACGGTAGCTGTTGTTGATTTCCTATTATCTTGTTTTGAAGTCCTGTATTATTTTCATTGCTTCATTTTAATTGGTTTTATTCTATTTTATTTTGCTTGGTTTTATTCTCTTTAAAATAAAATAAAACCCAGCACTCGGGAGGCTGAGGTAGGCGGAGCGTTGTGAGTTCGAGGCTGGCTTGGGCTACAACGCGAGCACAAGCCCGGCCTGAGCTACATAGTGTGACCCTGCCTCAAAAAAACCAGGGCTGGGAGTTTGGCTTAGTGCCTTAAGCGCCTGCCCTGGCAGGCGCGAGGTTGTGAGTTCAATCCCCGGTGCCGCAAAAAAAAAAATAAATAAATAAAATAAAATAAAATAAAAATAAATAACCATACCCAAACATCACACACATACATCTATTCTCAAAGTGTTCCCTGCTTTCTCTTCTTCAACATTTTAAAACACCTCATAAAATTACTAAAAGTCAGATTCTTTACATGTATGTCAGAAGACCTCAGAAGTAGGAAAAGTCAAAGGGAAATCCAGAGAAACCAAATGTATGAGTCTGATCATCCAACACCTCAGTTTCTCCATTTGTATGTCTTATTCACTTTTACGTTCTCAAATGCCACGTACCTAGAAAGTGCTTATTGAATACAGAATAAATGAATGTGTGAATGGAAAAAATATGAAAATGAAATGCAAACTGTTGAACATATATATACACATATTTTCAGATATACAGTGCCTGAGGGATATTCATGTATATTCTTCCTGAGGTAGATATACTTTTCTTCTATAGTCAGGTCATAGACCTATATCTACAATAAAGTTTCTTTTTTTTTTCCAATTTACCTATTAATGGAATTTCAAATAATATCTAAGTCTACTAAATGACATCAAAGGTAAAACAGGACTCCTAAAAATGGGTAATAATAAATATTTAGTATATGTGCTGCCAAAGCAAGCACAGTAATACATTTAAAGGTTTATCTTTAGGTTTCATCCTACCTTTTAACCTACACTATTGTAATCCCAAATATTGAGTATGGTAATCCAAGTACTGTAATCCTTTCTCTAATCTTCCTCACAATCCAAGAAGTTATATTTATAATCCCACTGAGATGTTATTGAAATCTCAGCAAGTTAATTCCAATCTACCACCTCCAATGCAACCCATGACGAGAGTAAAGACACCAAGAAATAATCAAAGTTAAAGGCAGCCAAGAGGTCCTGAGTCCAATCCTTGTGAGGATGTGTGGACAAAGGCCTTGATCTTCAGCCTCTCCCAGAATTTATTACCTTGTGAAGAAGCGGGTGGGGCTTGAGAATGAGTGACAGTGAAGATGGCAGGAATTACGTCGAGTAACTTGAGCTAGCTAGCCAGATAGTGAAAAAGGCATCTCTGCAAAATGCAGAGATAAAGATATGCAGAGGGATCAATTTGCATAACCCAATCAAGGTAGCAACTGAATTGTTTTAGGAGGCTGCTGCTTCAGTTTCTGATATATAAACTTTATTCCCTGGGGACTCATAGCCTCTTTCTCGAGGCTCATACCCAATTACATTCCTAGAGCTCACTGGCTCTACCATCCTGCTGTGTTTTATATATTTTACAGAGATCACTATGCAAGGAAACAGGACACTGTTCGATGGCTTTAGAGATTACATACCAGCACCTTGGTTAGCCTTATTTGCAATGCTTAAAGCCAATTGAAGACAGAAGGAAATACCATAGTCAGCTCTGTATATAACTGTATATAAGGAAATAAGTCTTGATATAATCAAAGTTGCAGCAATTGTTCTGCATTCAAGGAGAGTCACTCAAATTGTCTCCCACAATATACTAAAGTACAGTGTGTTAGTGTCCTATTACCTTTGTAATAAATGGCTACAAACATAGCAGTTTAAAACAATACAACTTCTGGAAATCAGAAAAACAAAATGATTCTTAGCTAAAATCAAGGTTTCAATAAGGCTTGCTTGTTTAGAAAAGTCCAGATAAGAATCATTTTTCCTTGCTTTTCCAGTTTCTAGAGGTTCCTGGCCCTGCATCACATCACACTTCTCCACCTGTTTCTGTTACTGCATCATGTTCTTCTGTCTTCTGACCTTCTCATCTCCATTTTATAAGAACTTTTGTGATTACATTAGCTCAATTTAAATAATCTGGGATAATCTCCCCTCCACAAATTCCATCATTTAATTACAATTGACAAAGTTCTTTTTGCCACATAAGGCAACATATTGATAAATCATGAGAACTGGAACCTGGACATCTTTGTGGGTTAGGTGGTGTCAGTCTTACATATTCAGAGAAAGGAGTGCTCTTCTATTCTCAGAGCTGCTCTGACACTCATTTTAAAAAACCAATATATCGGGAATATACTGTAGCTTAGTAGTAAAGCACTTGCCTAGCATGCACAAGTCCCAGGGTTCAATCCTCAGCACACTATAAAACAAAACACATAATACATGGAACAAACTTGGGATACATATTTTACTTGGCAAATAACCTCTGTTTTAGAAGTATGTCAATTATATATCTTGTGTTATTAGACACCAGAAGATGAGTAGATATAATACAAATACAAACTTTAAATTCTGAATTTAGAAATCAATGTTAATATGTCCAGACCAGGGTAATTTTAAAAATACTGGTTGACCTTTTTAGCTCCTAGCTTATCTTGTCCATTTCTCCTCATTTCCTTAATAGATTACTCTGGGTTCCCCAAGAGTGAAAGGCGGAAGTCGGGCGTGACTGTTAATCTTGATTGTAAATTTCACTGAATTTAGAGACACCTAGAAAAAAAGTAAAGCACACTTCTGGGTCTGTCTATGAGAGTTTTTGAGAGGTGACTGACTGATAGGTCAGTGAACTGACTTGAATGTGAGCAGCACTATCCCATAGGCTGGGGGCCCAGATGAAATGAAAGCAGAGGGAAGAAGCCATCTGACACATGCAAGCTCTATCCTTCTCAAATGGGTGCATCTTTTACTGTTGCCATTGCCAATGGATGTCAGACTCATCAGCCTTTTGATTGTACTCACATTAGCAACGCTCCTGGAAGCATCCAGGCCTTCAGCTTCAGACTGGGTAGACATCATTTAATCCCACTTGTTCTGAGGTTTCCAGCTCTTTGGACTGAGCAGTTACTGTTTAGCTGGTTCTCCAGCATGCAGTCATTGTGGAACTATCCAGCCTCTGATTCTGTAAGCCAATCTAATAAATAACCTTTTATAATTATATACCTTCTATATGGTCAAGCTGAGAAGAGGTAAAGTGAAAGAAAAGTCTTATTTGACTCGCATTCACGTGGAGATCTGTACTCTCTGAGCATGGCCATTGTTTAAAGCTGCCTCTTCCTCTAGAGGACACTTAAATTATTACCTAAAAGTTCACTTACTAGTGGCTTCTTTGACACATTCAAATATATTTCTTCTGGAATATTCTCTAAGGATTCCTCCCTCAGACTCCTTAGGCCTCTTGGCATACACCTCCACTTCTTCTTACTAAGGTATCTTCAACTCTCCAGACAACTTTTTAGGCAGACTTTTAATATCATTAGTTTCTTTCTCTCCCTTCCTCAAGAAGCCTTCATCAGTTCTCCTGGATGCAGGCTCCTTAAAGCATCAGTTGTCATGAGTGCTGCCACTTGAAAGCCCACAGCAGGCAGTTCCAGCCTCAGTCATCATCCTTTACATCAAGTAAGTGCACGAGCCACAGCTCTAGGACATGCACATGAGATTCTTTTAAACTCCTCTCACTAGCCTTTACACGAGAGAAAAGCACCATAACCCTTCCCTTAGCCTGGGCTACAACTCACAACCCCAACGGTATCTTCAAATAGTCCCTTCACATCAGCTACAGTTCTGGACTAACTTATTTCATAGGCTAGAGGTAGTTTATCAGCTGAAGATTATGAAACCAGTGTCCCTTTTTGCAAATCCTGCTTCAAGCTCTGCAACTCATTTTAGAACTGGAATTTTTTTGTACTTTTGTCATGGGGTCTGGGCCAAAACAAAGCAAAATAATCCAATTTTAACCTTCCATTACATATATTTGTTTTCACAAAATGAATGTGTTTCCTCCACTAAGAATATAATTCTATATAGGCAGGGCCCACATCTATTTTGCTTACCACTTACTATCTAAGGAAGTCAATATTTTTGAAGTAACTGACAAATACTAAGAAACTGAAAAACTCCAGAATTCCCAAAAACTCAGAAACTACATTAATTTTGTACATTTGTATGCTATTTTCAGATTCCTCCAGAATATCTTTGCAATATGGCTACACTGAAATTTTCACAAAAGCGTGAGTATGAAAGTCACTAGGAAAAATCTGTATATCAAATATAATCTAAACTAAAATATTCAATAAGCATCTTTCATTACATCCAATAAATATGTACTGAGTATTTTCTATATGCCAAGTGCCATGCTAGGTAGTGGTATACAGTTAAAGTTAAAGTCTGACCTTCATGTAGTTTATAGTTTAACAGGGATGAAGACAAACAAAAATACTACATATATGATTTCCATTTTGCATAAATATGGTGAAGAAAATAAACAGGGTGTATTGGAAAGAAGAGAGGAGGGAGGGAGACCTACTTAGAATATCCCTGGGGATTTCTGTGAGCAAATGACATTCAAACCGAGACCTAAATGTGCTTTTGGGTTTTGGAGGGTTTTTTTTTTTTTGGAGGTGGGGAGTTGCTTCATTTTTGTGGAGACTGAACCCAGGCCTGTGCACTAAATTACATCCTCAGTACTTTTTTCAATTTTTACTTTGGACAGAGTATCACTACATTGCTAATTTGCCCAGGCTTGCCTTGAATTTGCCATCCTCCTACCTCAACTTCCCAGAGTGCTGGAATTACAGACTTAACCCATCACAAACAGCTGGAGACCTCATTCTCAAGGCAATCCTGCCTCAGCCTCCCAAGTGCTAGGATTACAGGTGTGTGACACCGTGCCCAGATGAAATTCTTATTTGTATAAACACTTGTGCCATGCATTTTTAAACATGAAGTACATGACCTAAATAACTAATAGGAAATCAGACAGTTTGAATTCAAAATTCTAAGATTAGTTTCTACAAACTAGAATCTCAAGCAGTTATAACAATTGCCTTAATGGATGATTTAAATACAACTTGTATATTAAACAGATAAGAATGATAGTGGAAAAATTTTTCTGTTTTATTGAAGTCTGAAATATACCAAATGGGGTATATTATAAATATCTGCAGGATATAAAGTAATGTTTGACCCAACATCATGGAATCTTTAACATTTCTGGCAAACTACAGAAATCTCCATGATTTGCTAACCTAAGAAAAGTTTAGTAATCTGTTCATATTTACCAAATCACATCCTGCTTAAAGATGATGACTTTTTGTGTAAACTTACTCTCAGCCTTCACCAGCTTGTAAGTCTGCATGTTTAAATTTAGTTCTTTACAAAGGTAATACCTGAAATATAAAGAACATTCTCGATATTCACACAAACAGAAACCCAAGTAAAGTTGAGGCCTTAAAATAACTCAAATTTAAGGCAAAGATCAGTCACAGTAATAGAAGTTCATGAATCTTCACTTTTTTGCTCTACCATTGCAATACTCTCCTGCACTTTTTTGTTTCTCCTATCTTGGAACTTCTCAGCCTTCTCACAGTATCTGCTCTAAGACTGGCTTTCACTTGGCCTCTTATGGCCTCTCCAGCTTCCAGATTCATTTTGGCCTTTGAGTTTTACTGTTTATTATATAATGCTGCTCTGTATCTAAGGTAACATTTCTTAGAGAATAAGAGAGGGAAGAAAGGAGGGAGAGAGAGACATAAAGAGAGGAAAAAGTACAGAGACAGACACAGACACTGATACAGAAGAGACCCAGAGACACAGACAGATATACTGGCCCAGTTCATCTTTGGACATATTTGACAACCCTTTAAAGCCAATCATGGATTACAAAGCATAACCAGGACCCCCTTACCTCCATCTATGGCCACACAACTTCCACTGGTAGGGAATATGGCTAGCCAGATATAGTGGGTATGCCTGTAATCCCAGCTATTTAGGAGGCTGAAGCAAGAGGATCACAAGTTTGAGTCCAGCCTGGATGACTGATCAAGACCCTATCTCAAATAAAATAAGGATGTAGCTCAGCACTTCCTGAGTTCAATCTTCAGTACCACAAAAGGTGGCAGGGTGGGGGGAAAGGACAGGCCATTCCTGGTGACAGTTTTAGTATTCAATTTTTCTTCCTGATTGTCCAATCCAAGTTTCCATGCCACTCTTACTTCTTCTTACTGCCAATCCTCAAGGACAGCACTTCTCAAAAGCTCTTTCCTCTTCTCGAATATATTTGAAAAGAGAGACATAATTCTGGCAACTACAGACAGATTTCATGAGTGGCATGTACTGCTACCTCTAATAAGGCTGTATCATTTACTTCATATTCTCTAATTCCCCAAAGATTAAAATTTGCAATTTTCTTTTCCTGAGCTGAAAATTTTTACAGTCATCTAAAAAATGCCAATGTTGAGAATGCCAGTTCTCAACAAAGAGTCCAATGCAAGTCTCTGAGGAAAGCTATGTTAACCTTTCCACATAGGATAAGACTGAAATGTGTTGCCCCATCTCCACAGGGAAGCTATGGAAAGGAAGACAAAGCATCTGGGAAACACTCGTTTATATTTGCAGGGCATAAACACTGCAATAAACAGTCACAGAAGGGTGCAAACGGGCTGCAAGTCCATTATTCATTTTCAAATGAATGAGCAAGTGTTAAATACAAGATTACTACTACAAGTATTTTCCAATTTCTTTACTTGTTTAAAACCAAAATGTATATATGTATGTTGTTGTTGTTTATAAATAAATACATCCTTGTGGCAGGAATTCTCCTCCGTCCCATGCAAACTGTTTGTAACCTTCCTCGAGAAGTAAGAATTAGGGAAATTATTCTTGTAGTCTTTCATGCTGGAGTATTCTGGCAGTCAATACAAAACTAACCACCACAGAATAATATATATTGGCTCAAGACAGATGGGGCTATCTCTTTCTAAAACCATCTTAACTGCCATCCCTCTCAGTTTACATAGTACTGGACCTAGAGAAACAAGTTAGCTCTCCAAGAGTAGGCTACATGTTTTCCTTCTCATTCCAGAGATAAACCAGCTGCTTCCCTTTTGCGCATGTGCCAAGCCCTCTCCGATCCCAAGACTCCACAACCTCCCAAGCCTCCACTCCCAGCCCCCAGTAAATCTTTCTGTCTCCTGTTTTACACAGGCAGATGTTCCTTAAAATCAGCTGCTAGTACGTCATTTTCCCCACCTTCCAAACTTCTCTCCCAGCCAAAGTTGATAAAGATAACTACACTCCTCTGTCCTTGTTGAGAACTTCTACATGAGCCCCCACCCCTAAAGCTCTCCCATGCCCTCTGCATTAAAGGCCTCCTCCTTATCTCTCTTGCTCTGATTTTCTCTGCGCTGCTTCAGATTGAGTGACCTTAAAATAATCAAACAATTATTACATTGAATAGGCACATAAACATAACATATCTTAATTCTTTTATTCCTGTTGCCCCCTCTCCATCTCCAGATTTCCTAGCCCCCTTCCTACTTGCAAAAGATCTATCTCCCTATTTCCTATTATTTACACTTATTTATATTGTGCTCTTTAAATTATTTATACTTTGTATTTCTCATATAAGAGAAACTGTGTATATTTAATCAGTGTGTCTGATTTATCTGACTTAATATTACGGTCTCAAGGTGCATCCATTTTTCTACAAATGACTCAAATTCAATGCTCTTTATAGCATAAGACTACTGTATTGTATATAAGTATCATATTTTATTTACCCATTAAATTCTATCTTTTCAGGGAAGACCCCTAGAAGGAGAATAGCTGGGTCAAATGGAATTTCTATTTTTCATTTTTTGAGGAATCTCCACACTGATTTCCATAGTAGTTGTACTAGTTTACATTCCCACCAACAATGTAGAAGAGGTCTTTTTCCCTGCAGCTTCACAAGTTTCACCTATTTTATCTTCCATCAGAGTATTTCTGTTTTAATGTTTAGATATCTGATCCATTTTGATTTTAGTTTAGTATGTGGTGAGAAGGGCTGGGAGTTTGGCTCAGTGCCTTAAGCGCCTGCCCTGGCAGGCTCGAGGTTGTGAGTTCAATCCCCGGTGCCGCAAAAAAAAAAAAAAAAAAAAAAAAATAGTATGTGGTAGGAGATATGAGTCTAGATTCCATCTTCTGTATAGCCAGTTTTCCTAGCAGCAGTTATTAAAAAGGTTATCTTCCCTCGAGTGTATGTTTTTGGCCCTTTTGTTAAAGATCAGATGACTGAATATCCCTGAGTTTGTTTCTGTGTCCTCTATTCTGTTCCACTGACCTACACATCTGTTTTTGTGCCAGTAAAGCGTTTCTTTGTTATAGGACCAAAATGTGTCCTAAAACATGGAGGTGAGTTGTGCTCCATGGTAGTTAATTCCCCTGTATCACACAATATACGTAAGACCTCACTGGTTGAACTTTTAGAACATGTCCCATGTTGTCACTATCTTATTCTCCAACACTTGCCTTCTCTAGACTTTTCCTCTTCCCCTTAATAGTTTTTTTTTAAAAACCTTACCCTTCAGGACACCACCATTTCCTTCAACTGTTTTCTCTGCTTTCCTCTCTTTAACCTTGCAAACTGCACTGCTCAGGTGCAGATGAATGTCAGTGGAGTCTTCCGACTTCTTTACTGACTCTGTTAAGGGTCAGTAAAGAAAGCAAGAACTCGTCACTTACACACTTGTGTATGTATGTATGTGTATACGTGAGTTCATGAGATAAAGAGGAATGGAGAGGGGGCAAAGGTAATAGAGAAACGAAACACGGAAAAGAGCGAATTTGACTTCAAACTGTCTCTTCCTTCAAGGTTGCTATTTCTTGGGATTATCCTAAAGAATGAAGTAAAAATATAACTAAATATAGTGTGGTACCCTGGTTTGCATCAAAGAAATCCATTCTTTGAATTCCTACACGTAACAAATTGCTAGCTAACTTAACACATAAAACAAATTCAATCCAGAATTAGAAGTACTGTACATTTTTTGCAACAAACAGCCAAATTTCAACCAATCACAAACAACCTAGCTTCAGTCAATTACAAGCAGCCAAATAATCAGACCATGCCCAAACAAGGTAGATGCCTCACCCCACCAACCCCAAATAAGGCAAACCACTAGCTATAGTCAATGAAATGACTTCTCTACTCTGCTCCCTATAAAACCTCACTAATTAAAGCTGCTAAGTATATAGAAGTAATGCTCTCTGAACTTCTAAGTAAAGTCCAAATCATCAACTGTTTTTGCTCAACTAAATTCTGATAAATTTAATTCATCTAAAATTTTTCTTTTATCAGTATATATATGAAAATATGTATATATGCAATTACTAAAATATATTAAATATATAAATATACTAAATATATATAAATATATATCACACACACAGCTATATATGTGTGTATATATAAGATGAAGATATATAGATAGACGTAGAGATGTAGTTTACCACTGTCAGAATTTTCTTCCTTCAGAGCACCATCAAGTAGGTTTACTTTATTCCAGATTGCATTAACATTGCATTGCATTGCTCTTTTTCCTGAAGACTGTGAGGAAAGATGAGGAAAATACTTCATACTGTAACACAGCACATGAATAAATCTTAAATATACATAAAATAGTTCTGCTCCTCCCCCAAAATCTCTCTAGCTGCCTCAATACTCTTTTCCTGATACATAATAGGTGTTCTAATTATCTGTGGCTGGTAAATTAACCTATAATTTAGTCACTTATAACAAATATTTTACTATAACTCACAATTTTGTGTGTCAGAAATTTGGGCAGGATTCAGCCAGGTGATTTTTCTGCTCCAAATGGCATCAACTGAGGTGACCAGATCATTCAGCTAGCAGATGGTGTGGACTGGAGGGTCCAAGATGGCATCAGTAATGTGTCTGGCACCTTGGTGGGGATGACTGAAAGGCTGGAAACAATGCATGTATAAATAGTATCTCCACAAGGCTGGCCTCCAGATAGCTAGACTTTTCATCTGGTGGTTTACAGTTCCTGGAATGTCCTGAAAGACAAGAATTTGAAACTACCTAAGGCTTATGCCAAGAAACTAACAGCAACCCTTCTGCTATTCTGTTGATGAGTTGTTACTTAATCTACATAGATTCAAAAAGACATAACCCCACCTCTCAAAGGGAGGGCTGTCAGAAAATTTAATCTATCACACTAAATGCTGGAAATAAGTAGTTCAGACTTATTTGTTAATGAATAAGGAAACTAACAAGTCTCTGCCTTTAAAATGTTAGTTCACTATAGTCAACTTTTAACATGGAGAGATTAAAGAATGATGACACAACTTTGAGAATAAGGAGGGAACACCATAATGCAGAATATGTATGCCACAGAAACCATACATATATTCAAAGGGAATGGGTAAAGCAACACTTGTAAAGGCAAAATGAAAAGGATCAGATGAATTCCTTTGAAACAATAACCTCTGGATATAAGGACTAAGAACAAGAATGTTCAAGGAACAACAAAGTAGTGCCAGTACAAGGGTGAACCAACACTTAGAATAGACATCCTTGCAGAAGTATTCTTTGTTTAAGGTTGTCACAGTCTTTATGTAGGATTGTGGTTCTGGCAGAGGATTTGGATAGTTCTTGTTATCAGACATGCACATGAGATTCCCCTCCTTTGGAACTTTCCGGTTCTACTTGTTTTCTCAGCTTGACACAAGTAACTCTGTTTTGATTCTGACAGTATTGATACTAGCACAAGACAGATAAACAGAACATGTTAAGCTATAGGGAAATAAGTTATCATATAACAGTAATTGTGTTGCTTCCATTCCTGGGACTTCATTGAAAATAGAATTATCTTTGACTAATAGGATTTTATCTGTCTGTCTGTCTGTCTTCTCTAAGACACAGCATCTTGCCATGTTGTCCAGGATGGCCCCAAACTCCTGGGACTCCAGTGATCCTTCCACCTGGGCCTCCTGAGTAGCCGACTACAGGTGCATACCACCACACACCACTTATCTCATTCTTTAATTCAAGTTGGGCCTTGTAAAAGTTTCATTTTGAATATTCTATATTCTGTATCAACACTAATAGGTTAAAATACAATAGTTTGTCTTTGCTTTTATTCTAAATGCAAAAGTTAAGATTAAATGTTAAAAAGTACTGATAGTACCAAATTTTCTTTGGAAAAGTATAGAAACATCCATTAAAGTGGCAAAGAAGAAAAAAACAGTTAACACCAGGATAAAGTTCAACTGGCACACTCATTAAAAAAAAACCCTTGGGGTGGGTTTTTGCTTGTTTGCTTTGTCTATTTGATTTTCTTTTTCTTTTGTGGTTCTGGGGATGGAACACAGAGGTGCTCTATCACTGAGCTTATATTTTTTAATTTTAAGACAGGATCTCACTAAATTGCCCAGGTTAACCTCGTATTTTTAATTAATCATTTTTATTAGTGCATATCAATTATATGGGATAATGCATTTCATTTTGGCATATTTTTACATGTACTAACATGCTTTGTTCTTCATTTCTGGTTCCTTCTTTTTAATGAAGTTGGACTTTTATTTTATACTATACACAAAATTCAATTCAAAATTGATTAAAGACCTACCTGTGAAACCTGCAACTGTAAAAACTTAAAATAAAACATAAAAGCAAAGCTTTTTGCTATTAGTCTTGGTAAAGATATTTTGTATATGACACCAAAATCCCAGACAACAAAGGCAAAAGTAAAGAAATAGGAAGACATGAAACCAAAAAGTTTCCACACAGCAAAGGAAACAACAAAATGAAAGATAACTTACAGATTGAGAGAAAATATTTATAAACCATGTATCTGATAAGAAACTACTACCCAAAATGCACAAGGAAATTCTCTATGATGAATGTTATCATTAAATATACCTAAAATGTACCAATAAAAAAATACATAAGAACTACACTCAAGGAACTACACAACAACAAGAAATCTTGAATAGATGGTGTATAAGCTAAGTCACCTGGCTAACTTTTCCTGTTGTATTTACCCCTAGGCATGCTCAGGTGTATCAAGCATTCTCCAAAGTAAACAAACAAATAGCCAATGGGCACTATGGTACCTTGGCTCACAAACTTAATTCATTCTATGATTCTGGGGAAGATGGCAACAGTCAGGATCATCACCCAATGCAGAGTTCACAAATTGAAGCAAATTTTTTTTTCTGTCAATAAAGTTTATCTATGAGAAATGTTAACGGAATGTGTTTCAGAATCTGGTTTCATTTCTGACCCTTAAATGAGAAAACCACTTTTTAACAAGATGACTTTAACAAGAAGACAAGTACAAGGATGTATCACTGTCATTTTCTTTTACCTTAGTACAGTGATTTGATTTTATTTTCCCTTATTTATTTTTTAATAAACTAATTTCATTGATACATTTTAAATATTAAAAATGATCACATTAATCAAAGGGAACTGTACCTATACATGATATATCTTGATTCTTCTTTTTCCTCATTCTCCTCACTTCCCTTCAACCTCTCTTCGCCCTCCTTATTTATACAACTTTTGTTTCCATTATTTTCCTTTTATCTTCTTTTCTTTTCCCTTTCTTCCTTTCTCCTCCCCCTTCCCTAGTTTCCCTTCTCATTTGAACATTTTCTCCCTACCTCACAATATATATTATTCAGTTTATTTATACTTTTGGTTTCTCATACCAGAAAAACATGCAATATTTGAACAATCCTGCTTCAGCCTCCTGAGAAGCTGAGATTACAGGCATGCACCATCACATCCAGCTTGGGAAGATTCTTATAAAAAGTAAACACACATCATCAGTCTCTCATTTATAGCACAGAAATCAGCAAACTATTTCCACTAAAGGGCAATATTATAAGCTTTGTGGACCACACACTCTGTTACAACTACTCAACTCTGTCATTGTAGTATGAAGGTCACAATGGACAATTTGTAGATCAGTGACTATGTCTGTTTCAATAAAACTTTATCAAAAAAAATAGGCCATAGCCTGGATTTGGCATTTAGGCCTAGAAAAATAAAACTTTATTTCCACACAAAAACTTGTATACAAATTTTTGCATTAGCTCTTTTTTAACAGAGACTTTTTCACATATATTTTAGACTATTTCAAAAGAGTACTTTCAGGTTCACAGCAAAATTGAAAGGAAGATAGAGATTTCCCATGTACCCCTGCCCTCACTCCTAATAGTCTCCACCTATCCTTCAAAATCCATAATTCATAATTATAAATTACTCTTAGTAGCGTACCTTACATGGGTTTGAACAAATTCACCATGATGTATCCAACATTATATAGTATCACACAGAGTAGTTTCATTGCCCTGAAAATCCTCTGTTCTTTGCTTATTCATCCTTACCACAAGCCAACCCCATCAGTCCCTGTCAAATGCGGATCTTTTTACTGTCACTATTGTGCTGCCTTTTCCAGAATGCCAATAATTATTACCCTATAAAATGAAGCCCATTCAGATTGGTTTCTTTCATTTAATAATATACATTCAAATTTTCTCCATGTACTTTCATGACCTGATAGCATATTTCTGTTTAATGCTGAATAATATTCCATTATCAGACCAGGTATAGGAGTACACATCTATAATATCTATACTCAAGAAGCTGAACTAAGAAGATTTCAAATTCAAGGCCAGTGTAGGCAACTTACTGAGACCCTGCCTGTATCAAAAGGGGGAAAAAAAAAAAGAGCTGCGAGTATAACTCATTAGTAGAACATCCTGGATTCAATCCCTAATACCACATAGACAAAAAAGAGGAAAATCCCATTGTCATGAAGTAGCATATTGTATTTTTCCATTCACCTGCTGAAGACATCTTAGTTTATTCCCAAGTTTTAGCAAACATGAGTATACATTGATGCACAGGTATGTAAGTGGACATAATTTTTCAATTCTGTTGAGTAAATATCAAAGAGCACAAATTCAGGATTACATAGTAAGAGTATGTTTAGTTTTGTAAGAAACCATCAAACTGCTTTTCCAATGTGACTATACTAATTTACATTTTCACCAGCAATGAAGAGTCAATGTTGTAAGCCGGGCGTGGTGGCGCACGCCTTTAATCCCAGCACTCGGGAGGCTGAGGTAGGCGGAGCGTTGTGGGTTCGAGGCCGGCTTGGGCTACAACGCGAGCGCAAGGCCGGCCTGAGCTACACAGTGCGACCCTGCCTCAAAAAACCAGGGCTGGGAGTTTGGCTCAGTGCCTTAAGCGCCTGCCCTAGCAGGCGCGAGG
>RJWM01005278.1:41210-78308 GCA_004363535.1 Dasyprocta punctata | reverse complement strand
GAGTCAATGTTGTGCCACATCCTCACCAATATTTGGTGTTTCAGTATTCTGGTGCTTCAGTTTATCCATTCTAATAGGTGTTCAGTAGTATCTCATTGCTATTTTAATTTGTATTTCTCTAATAACATGATGTGAAGCATCTTTCATGTGATCACTTAGCATCTGTATGTTGGGGCTTGGGGGAGTGGCATTTTTGTTTTTGGTTAGTTTGTGGTACTGAAAATTGAACCCAGGGAGTAAGTGCTGAGTTACACTGTATTACTATATCCCCATCCCTTTTTATTTTGAGAGATCTTCCTAAGTTGCCCAGGGTAGCACTGAACTTCTAATCTTCCTGCCATACCCTCCTGAGGAGCTGGAGTTACAGGTGTCTGCTACTACACCTGGCTTCAACTGTATATTTTCTTTGGTGAAAAGTCTGTTAAGGTCTTTGGCTTATTTTTTAATCAGGTTGTTTTGTGATCTAACTGGTACATTTTAAGAGTTCTTTGTATATTATAACAACTCTTATCTGATATGTCCTTTGCAAATTTTTTTTTCTCAGTCTGTGGCTTTTCACTTGCCTGACAGTGTCTTTCACAGAACAGAAACTTACACTTTCAGCGAAGTTCTCATTATCGACTCTTTCATTTAAGGATCCATTACCTTTGGTGCTGAATCTAGAAAATCATCGATAAACTCAAGGTCACCTGGATTTTCTCCTATATTATTGCATCAGTCAGAGTTCTTGAGAGAAGTAAAACCAATGGTTTGGCTTATATAATTATGGAAGTTCAGAAATCAGTTGATCTATCACCTACATTAAATACTAAGGAAACCCGGTGATGTAGCTCAAAGGCCAAAGAGCAAGAGAGTAAATAAATAGTATAGATTCCAGAGTGAGTCTGAAGGCTTAAAAAACAGGAGTGCTGAGGGCAGGGGAAGATTGATGTACAAGCTCAAATAGATAGTAAATTCAATCTTTCTTCACCTTTCTGTTTTATTCAGGCCCTGATGAGATTGGATAAAGTCCACCCACACTGGAGAAGGCCACCTGTTTCACTCAGTCCACCAATTCAGATGTACATATTTTCCAGAAATACCCTCACCGATGGACCAAAAAAGTAATGTTTAACCAAATATCTGAGCATCCCTTATCCAGTCAAGTTGACACAAAACCATCACAATCTTCTTCTCAGAACTTCATAGGTTTGTGTTTTACATTTAAATGTGTGATACATTTTGAGTTAACGTCTGGAAAGTGGTGAAAGAAAAATTATGAGACATCCTAAAATTTATTACGAAGGCCAAAGGATGGGGAGGGAGTGTAAGCAGCTAGGGTTTATGTTGAAGCCCTAACTTAAATCCCATCACTGCTTACCACCAAAGCCACTGCACACTGTTTACATAAACTTTCCCAGGCTGGGGGTGTAGCTGAGTGGTAGAGTGCTTACCTAATATGCATGAAGCCTTGGATTTGATTCCCAGCACCACCACCACCACCACCGCCACACATGGCAATAAACTTTTGAACTGTGTTTTTTTTTTGTTTTGTTTTTTGGGTTTTGTTGTTTTTTGTGGGTTTTGTTTTTTTGTTGTTGTTGTTTTGTTTTGTTTTGTTTTTGGTGGGAGGAAGAGTTGAGACAGGGTCTTGATGTATAGTTCAGGATGGCCTTGAACTCACTATGCAACCCAGGTTGACCTCAAACTCACAGCAAACCTTCTGCCTAAGCCTCCTGAGCTCTGAGACTGAAGGAATGCACCACTGCACCCAATTAACTGTTAACCCCAACCAATCCTGAAGTAAAATTTACTTCTCTTATGGACTGCCTTTCCCAAAAATTTATAAAAATAATCTTACCTGTAGGTCTAGCACACACTGTTTCTAACCACTACCTAACCTTGTTGCTGGTAGTCTGCAGAAATTTGTCCTAGTGCTTGGCCTTTTTTCTCACTACTATCTATAATGACTCAATAAAACCATATATTTTAGATAACCCTATCTCAAGAATTCTTGTTTAACAGAAGGGAGAAATGTGTGCCTAGGTATGGGAGATTTGGGGGGCAGGTTGTTTACTCTTTTTGGTTGGGTTGAGTTGTTCCAGCACCATTTGTTGAAAAGAAATATCCTTGCTGCACCATATTGCCTTTGCATTCTCTGTCAAAGATTGGTTTACTCAATAATAGCTTACTGTATATACATCTGTTTCTGAGTTTTGTATTCTGTTCCACTGATCTACTTACTTATTCTTTCACCAATACCACACTATGCTGATACTAAGCTATTTAATAAGTCTTGAAGTTATGGTGAATCTTGAAGTCAGGTTATGTAAGTTCTCCAATTTTGTTCTTCTCCCTCAGTGTTAACTATTTTGGTTCTTTTTGCTTCTTTATATAACCTTCAGGAGCAGTTTTTGATTTCCACAAAATTACTTGCTGAGATTTTGATTGCGATTACATTGAACCCATAGAGAGATTGAGAAATAGTGACATCTTCAAAATACAGTCTTTCTATCCATGAACATGGAATGTTTTTCCATGTATTAATTCTTCTTTGCTTTTTTTGATCAGTTTTATAGTTTTTTTCAGATAATCTTGTGTGATTTTTGCTAAATATATGCCTGAGAATTTCATTTTGGGGCATGATAATATAAATGGCGTCGTGTTGTAAATTTCAAATACCACTTGCTCATTGCTGAAATACAGGAAAGCAATTGATATTTACACATTAATCTTGTATTCTTCAACCTCGCTATAGTCACTTATTAGTCCCAAGAATTTTTCATCAATTTTTAAAGATTTTTTATTTAGATAATCATGTCATCTGCAGAGTTTTTGTTGTAGTCAGGTTTACAAAGAAAGCATGCAATACAGGACACCTAATTATTTTGTAACATTCACCCAAAGAGTCAGATGCAAAAGAGTGCAGGAGATCTGTCCACACACCAGAGACCTGTCCCCACACAGGCCTGCATACCTGTGATAGTCATGGTATATAATTTCTTTTTACACATACTGGGTTTCATTTGTTTACTGTTTTGTGGCTTCTTGCATCTATGTTGATGAGAGATAATGGTCTGCAGTTTTAATATCTTTGGGTTTACTAGGTAATGCTGGGTTCAAAGAATGCTGGCCTCTGCTTCTCAATCTTCCAGAAGAGATTATAGGAGAACAGGTCTATCTTCCTCAACTATGGTTGAATTCACCTGTGAACTCATCTGGGCCTGCTGCTCTCTCTTTCGGGTGTTGTGAATTATTGATTCAATTACTGTAATAGATATTGGCCTATTTACATTATCAATTTATTTTTGTGTGAGCTTCGATACACTTCATCTTTCCAGGAGTTGGTCCATTATACTTAGATTATCAAATTTGTAAGAAGAGAGTTGCTTACAATATACTTTTAGTTTTTGTTTGAATGTCTGTAAGATCTGCATTAATGGGCTGGAGATGTAGCTCAGTGGTAGAATGTTTCCCTATATATACGAGATCCTGAGTTCAAACCCCAGTACAACAACAAAAAAAGGATCCATAGTGATACTATAGTGATATATTCTTTTGTTTCTTATATTAGTAATTTTTCTTTTCCTTAGATAGCCTAGCTAGTTATCTACTTTACTGATCTTTTTAAAGAACTAGCTTTTTGCTTTGTTGATTTTTCTCTATTGATTTCCTATTCTAATTTCATTGACTTCTGTCCTAATTTTTATTATTTTCTTCTGCTTCCTTTGGATTTAATTTTCTCTCTATCTGGTTTTCTAAGGTAGAAGCACAAATGGTTTTAGATCTTTCCTCTTTTTTAATATACATACTCCATGCTATAAATTTCTCTCCATGCACTTTTACTGCATCCCACAAGTTTTGATTTTGTTATCATTTTTAGTTCAAACCATGCTTTCATTTCTCTTGAGATTTTTTTTTTCTTGACCTGTGCATTATTTAGAAATGTGTTGTTTAGTCTCTAAATATTTGGGGATTTGCCAGCTATCTTTGTGTATTGATTTCTAGTTTAATTTCACTGTGGTCTGAGCAGACATTGTATGTTCTTATATTTTCAAATTTGTTAAATTTGTCTTATAATCAAGAATGTGGTCTGTCTTGGCAAACGTCCTATATGAGTTTGAGAAGAATTTGTATTCTCTTGTTGCTGAATGAAGTCATTATATCCGGAAGATTTATGGTGGTGTTGAGTTCAGTAATATCTGTAATGATTTTCTACCTGCTGGACCTGTCTATTTATGATAAAGAAGTAGTAAAGCTTCCAACTATAACAATGAACTCATCTACTCTATTACTCCTTCAATTCTTTTCAGGGCTGGAGATCAAACACTAGACATCATACATGTCTGCTACTGCTGTGCCACATTCCCATCTCTCTCCTCGTGTTTCTATCAGTATTTGTCCCACACATGTTAAGGATTGTTACAGCTTTTTTAAAGCTTAACCTCTTTATCATTATGTAATACCCCTCTTTATCCTTGATAATTTTCCATGCTCTGAAGTCCACTCCACCTGAAATATTGCTGCTCCCTCTTATTAAATTAGTGCTATTAAAATTTTATACAACTATTTACTTTTTAGCAATATATTTTAATCTTCATATTTGAAGAGCATTTCTTTTTTAAGAACTAACAATCAATTTATTAAATATAGGATGTAGTCATCTATAATGGCTCCTGGCCCTATAATGATGGAAGCTCTCCTTAACAATATCAGAAGAACTGTGCAAGTCAATGAGTTACTTGTAGATTCCCGTTGAAATTGATTCCATGTTTTACAACCTTCTTCACAGGCATTTTCCTTATAGTAACTCTCAAAGTCTTGGTCAGCATCTAAACTGATCCATTCACTTTGAAATTCTTTTAAGTTAACACACAATTCTGCAGGAATTTTATATTGAAGCTAGTTGAAGTAATGTTAATTTAGTTCACTGCAACCTCTGGTTATGAGGTCTCTCTGGTATCCTTAATCGGCTACGGTAACCAACTTGTTCCTTAGCAAGAGTGAACAGTGCTCAGCTGGCAGCAGGAGTCACAGAACTAAGCTCTGTAATACCATCAACCACATCTTCCTCAAAAAAAGTTAAAGTGGGTTTCTCGTACATATGTAACTAAGTCTTATTTAATTATCTCCTTTGACAACCTGGTTTTTAGTTTAAACACACACCATGCCTTAAACAATACATTTTGGGTTAAGGTGTTTTGTGTTTTAATGAGTCATCACTGCCTCTTCTTCCTCTATCTTATTTCACCCCTACAGTCCCAAGGGATCACAGAAGTATCGAGCAAACCAACACCTCTGCACTACAGATCTTCCTAAGAAGGCATCTGTCACTTCTGTGACCCCATTCAAGCACCTCTACAAAAGATTCGATGCATATATTTCTTTCAAAACTTTTGGTAAAATCTAAATTCTGCTCAAGGAATAGGGGCTTTCAAGTCTTTGTTTCAAGTTCTCTTCTCTACAGTGTTTGGTAAGGTATGCTATTTTATAGAATATGTCTTCAGGTAATAATAGCTTTCCTAATGTCTTGAAAATGGCAATTTTTTCCTACATTTTCATTTTTCTCATTTCCAATCAATTTCAAACAAGAGGAGAGTAAAAATGCCTTCCATCACTTTTACAGAAGATCTATCTCTCTATTTTCAATGCTTTTGGGGTATGTGTCTGGTAAACATAGTTTTTTACCAATCTAAATATGCTAATAGATAAACTCATTACAATTTTAATAGTGAGTAAAATAAAAGTATCAGTGTTTCACAAACACTCTTGAGTAGAACACAGCTATTAAGGAAAAATCAATATAAAGAATATCGCAGACATAATGAAAAGGCAGCATCTTTTTTTTTTTTTTTTTTTTTTGCAGCACCAGGGATCGAACTCACAGCCTTGCACCTGCCAGACAGCGCTTAAGCTGCTGAGCCAAACTCTCGGCCCTTGTTTTTTGAGGCAGGGTCGCACTATGTAGCTCAGGCCGGCCTTGCGCTCACGTTGTGGCCCTAGCCGGCCTCGAACTCACAACGCTCCGCCTACCTCAGCCTCCTGAGTGCTGGGATTAAAGGCATGCGCCACCACGCCCGGTGAAAAGGCAGTATCTAATTCAGTCTTTGACTGCAAAATGAACAAAACTAGAACAGACGTAAGATGATTCCAGGATAACAGAGTCACTCTAAGAAAGAGTCAGACAATAACAAAGGAGTGGGTTTGAGATTTTTACACAACTATATAAATCCAAGCCTGTGTCACAGGGATGCTGAGTCCCTATTGCTTCTCATATTGACTTTTATTAGGTCATTATAACAAATCCATTAGCTACTATGTCCATATTGATTTCTTTGTTCCAAGTATTTCCATCCATAGAAAAAAAATGACATGGATTAGAGAAAGACAAATGGTTATTCCCTTGTTGCCCTGTGTAAGACTTGACCAGAGTAAATTAGCAAACCTGTTGCTTTTTTTTTTTTTTTTTTTTTGTAGCACCAGGGATCAAACTCACAACCTCACGCCTGCCAGATAGGCGCTTAAGCCACTGAGCCAAACTCCCAGCCCAAACCTGTTGCTTAGATTGTGCTATTACCTACCATTTAGGATGACTGGGTTTCCCTAGGTAAGGATCTGACACAGGGAGTTGACATATTGGTTATAATTACTAATGTTTTTAAATTATTCTTGGTCTCTTAGTGTTATTTTTCCAATGTACTTGGAGGTGGTGTGGGGGGAGTACTGAGGATTGAACCCAGAACCTTCTCATTGATCTACATCCCAGTCTTTTACTTATTTTTCTAAGAATGGGTCTTGTTAAGTCTCTAAGTTACCCAGGCTAGGCTCAAACTTACAGTCCTCCTTTGGGTGGGGGAACAAGGGGGATCATTTACTTTCCCACTTTTTCCTCTGTTGGTTTGGAAAATATATAAGCAATTTCTGTTCCTATTATAATTACCCTTAAATTTTGAAGGAATACATTGTCATGTAAATATTAGCACCTTGGCCCAGAGTATATCCAATAGTACCAGCAGCTATATAGCTTTTTCTGCTAGCTTATACCCACTCTTAGTCTAACACATATCCTACCAACTAAGAGTATCATGACAATCCAGCCCTACATGACTAAGTTGTTTGACTTAATGAATCAACAATTATTTATTCTTAACTATTTTGTTTAACTGGTGTACTTCATCACTATTTCCTCTATGTCTCCCTCATCTTTGGATATGTTGTTTAAAATTTTATTTTAAAGAGAATAAAATCAAACAAAATGAAACAGAAAAAAGCCAATGAAAACAAAAGAATGAAAGTGATATAGAACTTCAAGACAAGATAATAGGAAATAAACAGTGGCTACCATAATGCCTCATGTTATATTCAAAATAGCTGTCTATACCATAAGACATAATAAAATCAAACAAAACAGAACATAATAAAATCAATCAGAACAAAACTATGAAAGCAACACAGGACTTCAAAACAAGATAATACAAAATCAACAATGGCTACCATAATATATCTTGTAATCTTCAAAATAGTTGCCCATACCATCAGACATAACAGAACCTAACAAAACAAAACAGAATAAAACCAAACCAATGAAAATGACACAGGACTTCAAAACAAGGTAATAGGAAATTAACAATGGCTACCACCTTCCCCTTTTAGACATTTCCTCCCCTTTCACCTTCACAATATCTATTGTACATTTTGGATCCCATTAACTCCTTTAATAGTCTGTTCTTGTGCTGAATTTCTGGGATATTGATTATTATATGTCTGAGTGTAGATCTATTTTGGTTATGGCTAGTTGGAGTTTCATACACCTCACTTATCTGAATGTCATGTCCTTTTCCCAAGCTTGGGAAGTTTCTGCTATTATTTCTGTAAAGAGTCTTTATGTCATTTGTGTTGACTTCTGCTTTTTCACTGACACCTATCACTCTTAAATTATTTTTCTTTGAGTCATTGAATTGTTATTTCCTGGTTCCTTGTTATTTTTAATAGATCTTTCCTTTTGTGATCACTAGCTGCAATCCCATCTTCAAGTTCTGAAAATCTATCTTCAATTTCAAGTGGTTTTGCCAGCTTTCAATGGAGTTTTTAATTTCCTGGATATCACTTTGAATCTGTTTCATGCATTGTAGTTCTTTCCTGTATTGTTCATTCAAGGTTTTCATCATTTTCCAATGCTCCTCTTTTTTATTTGTCTTTTTTAGATAAGCTCAGCATTTCTTTCATTATGTTTGTCATTTGTTCTTTTACCTGAGATATTATTTCCGATCTAATTACTTTTACAGCCTAATGAAGTTGTTTCTTTACTTTGGTTGCTATCCTTTCAGAAATTCCAGGTGTGCAACTTCCAGTTTCTTCCATTTCTATGTCTCCTAGACTTGTTCTGTGTGGGCTGGAGGTCTGAGATTACCTTTTGCT
This sequence comes from Dasyprocta punctata, assembly GCA_004363535.1. NCBI lineage: Eukaryota > Metazoa > Chordata > Mammalia > Rodentia > Dasyproctidae > Dasyprocta > Dasyprocta punctata. The sequence goes on along the minus strand of RJWM01005278.1, from coordinate 69,911 downwards.
CCTTTGTTTTGACATTCCCCTGAGTTCCTCCAGATGAGCTGGTAGTAGGGTCCCAGGCACTTCCCATGTTGACTGCCTGTCCACAGTGTAGGGGAATGGGCCAAGAACCTGGGTTTCTCCTATCCGAGGTTCCCAGAGAGATGGTGGGGTACAGGGATGGCTTCTCCAGACATGCACAGCTACACTGAGGCTCCCCGGATGGCAGCAGGTGTACAGGAGCTTGGCTAGTTGGTTCTCCCTACCAGAACTAGCTACCAGTCACTGATGGCAGTTGGTGGGTTCATGGGGGCATCTATGTTCAGTTTCTCCTTCCAGTGTTTACAGTTATGTTATAATGTTCATGTTGCATCCCAGAGATGTGCTGGGCATGGACTTGATCTTGGCCTCTTGATGTGGGGGCTGAGACTAGTCTTCTGTCAGTGGAGTTCTCTGGAGTCCAACTGCTGTCACCTCAATGCTGCTTCAGACACTTCCATGTTACTGGCCTCACTGATTACTTCACCCTCCAGAGGTGTGTGTGTGAGTCTGTGCACCAGGCTGTTGTCCTGGGTCTTGGGATTCCTGTCAGTCTTACACTCTTCCAGCCAGCCTACCCTCCGAGATGCAATGGATGAGACCCCGATCACAAACTCACTGTTTCCCAGCCAGCCCGCCATCCAGGATAGAATGGAGGGACACAAAGTGTGGACTCACTCTCCTCTAGCCAGCCCCACTCCAGGATGTCATGGAGGGCCGCAGACCAAGAACTATCTCTCCTCCAGCCATCCTGCCCTCCAAGATGTAATACAGGGGTTCAGAACACAGACTCACTGTACTCCAGCCAGCCTGCTCTCTGGGATATAATGTTGGATATGTTCTGCAGAGACAATGCTTATAATACTTATTTAATAAGACAAAAGTGGAGAAATATATTTATAATAGTTTTGAATCAAAATCAGTATGAAAGATTTACAAATAAGAAGTGTTAAAGTCACTGAGAAAAAAAAAGATTTCTGTGAAATAAGAAACTCAGAAATGCTGGGCACCAAATACTTGCTTTTCTCAGAGGATGTTACCTGGTAATGTCTTTCGGTTAAAAATCAAGAGAGCCTGGTTTGGACTAATAGAAGCACACTGATTACACTATTTCTTAATGGTGACTGCAGCCTTAAGGATAAAAGGGCAAAAATTTAGCAAGATTTAAGTTTTCCCGCACCCAACTGAATTTTGCTCTGCCTCAACTTCATCACCAATAGCTGCGCATTCCAACAAGAACTTGATGGCCATGAAAAGAGCCACTAAGATAAGCTACACTGGCTCAGTTCTATATAACCACCTGTTTGTGGTAATTTATAGCCTTAGTAAATTAAATCAGGCTTTCTGAATCTTTGCATTGGCAAGGAATGAAAAGATTGTTTTCTACAACCCACAATCCACCTGAAATACTTCAAGTAGTACATCTAAAAATAGTATTTTATTTTGTCTACCCATTTAAATGTTTCTTTGGTGAGGTATAGTATTCTAATCAGTTAAAAAATAACTTTCCAACTTATCTTTGAAAGTGTTGATTCATTGCCTTCAACTATTGTGTTACTGTAAGAGATATGATTATATTTTTCTATTTGAAAGCTTTTTGTATTTTTCACTATCCCTTTCTTCTTGAATGTCACTATAATGCATTAAGGTGTAAGTCTTCTATATTTTATTCTACTTTTACTTAATAGATTGTTCCAATCTGAAGTATTTTGTCTTTTCTAGCTCTATAAAAGTTTTCTTTTTTTTCTCTCTCTTCCATTTTTCCAATTCTAGTTGGAATTTCTATTAAATACTGAATTCCTGAATTTATATTCCATGTGCCTTTTTTCATCATATCTAATTCCTTGATCTTTCCTCTCTGTGTCCAAAGAATTCCACAGTTTGTGCTTGCAACTAATTTGCTCTTCAGCTGTATCATTCTGCTACTTAACTCAAATAATGAGTTCTTTGTCTTAATCATATTTTTAACTCCCAGATTTCTATTTCATAATCAAGGATGTAACATGTCTGTAAGAATAGATCTGTCTTTAAATCTTTCTCTGCTTGCTATGTTAACTGATTTCTCACTATTTTATTTCTTGAATTTGGTGCTTCTTTATTTACGATATTTTCTCCAAGTTTTTGGTAAAACATAGTAGTCTGATCACCTTGTACTTAAAAAATTCTATATTTGTGTTTATCTTTACTGTGATCTGAATCCAGTAGTGTAAAGCAGAGGCAAGACATATAGCACCTATAAAAGCGCCCCCCTACTTCTTCTAGAAGTCACTAGAAGATACTCAGGGAAAATTATAGCCTTTTTGGCCCTAGTGGCAACATGTACAACTTTAGTCAAGAAGCTAATGCCAGTAGAATGTATGATTTGTTAATTATATCTTGATAAAGCATTTTATATTAAAGTTGATGCTAGTCAGGTATGGTGGCATATGACTACAATACCAGGAGGCTGAGGCAAAAGGATTATGAATTCAAGGACAGCTGAAGCTACATAGAAAGTTCAAGGCTAGCCTGAATTACACAAACAGACCCCTTCTCAAATAATTAATTAATTAATATAAAAATTTTAAAATCAATGCCACAAATTGATGAGAAAAGGGTTTGACATGCTAAAGAGCTAAGCATCATTCCCTAAAAAAAAGATTCCCCTGGGCATGGTGGCACACTCCTCTAATTCCAGCACTCAGCAGGTTGAGGCAGGAGGATCGTTGCAAGTTCAAGACCAGCCTGGGCTACAAAGTGATCCCAAGGCCAGCCTGAACTGCATAGTGAGACCCTGTCTCAAAAAGCCAAAAAAAAGGTTAAAAAAAAAAAAAGATTCCCCAGATTACCCTGAATCCCTTTTCCATTCCTTTTATATGTTGAAAGTGAGTTTGGAGTTACCCACATCTCCAGTATCTTTCTTTTGCACCAGGGGTTGAACTCACAACCTCGCGCCTGCCAGACAGGTGCTTAAGCCACTGAGCCGAACTCCTGGCCCTAGTTTTTTGAGGCAGGGTCGTGCTATGTAGCTCAGGCCGGCCTTGCGCTCGCGTTGTAGCCCAAGCCAGCCTCGAACTCATAACGCTCCTCCTACCTCAGCCTCCGGAGTGCTGGGAATAAAGGCGTGCGCCACCACACCCGGCCTCAATATCTTTCTATTATGCCTACAAAACTATGTTCTCCAGACTTATTTGAAGGTGTAACATATGTACTCAGTATATCTAATTGATCTAATCTCTCTCTTACAATAAATCTGTTAAGAGAAAACCTAATGCATAAGTTGGATAAATCTCAGACACATAGCACAGACAGAGATGTCCAAGATAATAGTACATTCTATATTACCCCATTTATATTAAAATTCAAACAAGCCGGGCGTGGTGGCACACGCCTTTAATCCCAGCACTCAGGAGGCTGAGGTAGGAGGAGCCTTATGGGTTCGAGGCCAGCTTGGGCTACAACGTGAGCACAAAGGCGACCTGAGCTACATAGTGCGACCCTGCCTCAAAAAACCAGGGCTGGGAATTTGGCTCAGTGGCTTAAGTGCCTGCTCTGGCAGGTGCGAGGTTGTGAGTTCAATCCCTGGTGCTGCAAAATAAATAAATAAATAAATAAACAAAATGAAGTTCAAACAGGCAAAATGAATGTATCCTGTTAGAAGTTGGGATAGAGATTATTTTTAGGGGGCTGATTGGACAGGAGCACGAGATCTTCTTGGATCTTGGTACTGTTTAGTTTCTTACCCTGGGAGTTGGTTACATGAGTATACTCTGTAAATACTGAAGTCTTAGCAGGCCAGAAGTTGATTAATTACAGAGATCAAGAGAAGTCTTGCCTTTGTCAATTCTGGAAGAAGTAGCTGAGAAGTGCCTTTCACAGGTTTTCAGGGCTGGAAGGATACAGAATGGATCCCAGAGTCAATCAAGAGCTGACAGGAATCAGATGAATGGATGAACCTCTTTTGATTTCAGTTGGAACATTCAAGACCTGCAATTTAGAAAAGTGAAAACAGAACTAAATAGGCTCTTGAAAAGACAAAATCTATTTTGAAACAAAGCTTAGATGGTCATGGATCATGAAGGTTAAACAAGTATCATGAAGGACACATTTAACCTGAAGCTTGAGAGAAGAATAGGAGTAAAAGGTATCTAAACCAAAATACCATTCTAGAGATAATAGCTGTCTATTAAAAACCTGGAGGAAATCTGAAAAACTGGTAGGATAGGGAAATGGAAATATGTGTGGTTAGTTATAACAAAAGTATAGTTACGACAGTGAAAAGTTTTTAACAGGAAAAGTTTACGTGTGTAGGACTACATGGTCCACGTAAAATATAAAATCAGTAAGACACTGAAAGATGTCAAGGATGGCTTCCATGTTTATTTCTAGCATAGGCAGCTAAAATAGGAGCCACAATGCCTTACTTTTGAGCTTTGAGGCAAACATGATCCATTTCTCATTGTTTATTTTCCTGAATTTAAATTATTTGGGTTATCTTCCCAGAACCAGATCCTATCACTTTCCTGTTTGAAATGTATACTTACAAGAGCATTTTAAACACCCACAACACGGGCTACAAGGCCACTCATGATTTGGCTCTCACCTGCCCCATTATCAGCTCACATTACTTTCCACCTCACCCCAAACCCCAAAGGTTACATATCTTCCTTCAGTTTTGTAAAGTCAACATATTGGCCACCTCAGGATCTCATCTGTGATATTGCTTTAGCTAAAATTTATTTCTTTTTCCAAAACTGTATGTATTTATCATTCAGATTCAAACTTTTTTTTTATTTTAAAGAGAAAATACAATAAAAACACTGATACAAAATTTCAAAATAAGATAATACAAAATTAACAATGGTTACTATATTGCATATTATTATTGTCAAAGTAGTTGCTCAGATTGTAAGATATAGGCACCATAACTGATAAAACAATATAAGCACAAACCGTTTAACTTTTTGTTTTTTGACAGGATCTCACCATGTAGTTAGGGCTGGCCTTGAACTCACTATGTAGCACAGGCTGGCCTTAAACTCACAGCAATTCTCTTGCCTCAGTCTCCCAAGTGCTGGAATTACAGGCGTGTGCCTCCATGCCTGGCTCAAACTAAAATATCATGTTACCAAATTATCTTCAATAATTCTTCTCTATCCCAGTTTCTTAGGTTTCCTGGTTATCTTCACATCTTATTCATGATTATGTATTTAAGGTTAAATGTTAGTCTCATTCCCCTTTCGACATTTTTTCACAGTAACGTAAGACTAGTAAGAATTAAATTTTATAAATTAAATACAGCTTTAAATTGAACCTATTTATAATTTATACATATGTGCACAAACATATACATAAGATATCCTTGGGTAGTTCCTCAGGGAGGAAAATCACCTCTACAGTATCATATGCATGGCATCAGTCTTTAATATGAGCAGCATTTTTATTCCCTTGTCCCCACTACACCTTTACTTGACATAATTGAACTTTTACTCCATTCTCCTCCATCAGGACCTTGTTATTTTTCCTTTTAACATATCCATTCTTTCCACTTACAGTTTAAGTGTTCTGTTGCCAATAGCTTTAACTTCTTCATTTCTTTATCTTTTTATTCATATGTCTTCCAAAATGAAACCTCTATATCAGTCACTGTCAGTCTCTTGAATTTGGTGTAGGTAACAGCTGTAGATAGAAATCACAGATCTTATTAGTGTTATTAGAAATCTACTTCCTCCAAACTTGTCATCCTGTAGTACTTGAAATTTCTTGGTTTTTTTTTTTTTCCTTTTCTTTCAAGATAATGGCTATTTAAAATACCGTGGTACATTAGTATGTTTTTCATTAGTATAATGAAACATCTGAGGCTGGGAACCTTGTAAAGAAGTTTATTTGGCTCACAGTTTTGAAGGCATGGGGCTGACTCTGTTGAGGGCCTCCCTGACTGCATCACTTCACAGTGGTTGGCATGATGGGAGTGTGTGTCAAGAAAGGAAGGTCACCAGACAGAAGCTTTCTTTCTCTCAATAAATATATTCTGTTCTTAACGTCCGTTGATCCTAAGAAAGAGCAGTCACAAGGCTAGACAGCCACAGAACGGAGAGGGCTTTTATAACAAGTCACTCTCACTCTCAAGAGAACTCAGAGTTCCACAAGAACTACTACATTCTGTTCTAAAAGCAGTCTCCAATGACCTAACCAACTAGGATCTACCTCTTTTAAAGGTCCTACCATCTCTCATATTGCCATATTAAGGCCTGAGCCTCCAACACAGGAATCCTTAGGGGATGTTATGGTTTATATCTGGATGTGCCCCCCAAGGCTTCTTGCACTCAAAGGTGAGGTTTGTGAAAGGTAATAGATTATGGGAATTCTACAGTTGGCTTGGTATGGGGAGGTAGGGCCTGGCCCAAAGATACAGGTTATTGTGTGGGTGTGACCTGGTGGGATGTAACTCCCTGGTTTCTCCCTTCTTTCTCTGCTTCCTGGATGCCATGAATGAGCAGACTTTTCTCTGCCATGCCATCCTACTTTGGAGCCAGTGAACTATAGGTTGAAACCTCTACAAACTGTGAGCCAAAATAAACCTTTCCCCCTGTAATTTATGGGTGTTGGGTATTGTGTTCCACTGATGAGGAAAGTGATTAAAGTGGGATAAATCACATCCAAACCATAGCACCTATCTTCTTGACCTCTTATTCTACAAACCCTCTAGTCAATCTTAGCAGACTTCCTACACTCACCTTCCAGTTATAAAGTTGAAACTACTCCCATTGTTACTACCTTTCTTTCTACAAATGTTAAATCCCACTTACCTTTTCTCCAATTGCAACAGAATCCCAATTACCAAAAGCTAATCCCTCTGCCTGTGCTCCAGATCCTATCTCCTTTCTATTCATAGAACACAAAGCTACACCAACTGTCTCTGATTTCTTTCTCTGTATTGATTTCATCTTGATAATTTAAACATGGCAACCTTCCATTCCTTAAAAAAGAAAAAAGTCTTACAACCTCTATTTAACATAAACATCCCAAATTTTTGATAGCCTTTTCAACTTTCCATTTAGTTTTCAACTAACTAAAACTTTATTTACATTCTTATCTTGCCATCCAAGATCATCAGTGGTTTTGTCCCTAACCTTTTGTAGTATTTGATACTTTCTACTATTTGAAATATCTTCTGTCATATCACACACTTACAATCTGCCTACTTATTTTCTTCCCCTTGATTTTTCTATTTTAGTCTTAACCTCTCTTCCTCTTTTGTTTTAAAATTTACTTTTTATATATATTTCCATCCCATTGAAAGACTCCAATCATGCACTTACTATTTCTAAATCAATCTCTGTCCTAGATCTTTCTCCTGAGTGCACACAGTTATGGTACATCTGTCTGCTTAAAACTTCCTCTTAGATATTGCATAAACAATTCAGATTTTAAAATACAAACCTGATATCTTTCTCCAGATCAGCTCTTCTTGCTGTGTACATTCATCCATTCACTCAATATTTGAGCATCTCCTGTTTATGACTGTACATTGTCCTGATACTGGATATACACTAAGGAACCAAACAGATAAAGTCAATAAAAGTCACAAAATCAGTGATGGTATAGTTTTTGAATGAAAGAAAAACTAAAAATCACAGGCCTAAATCAACTTGCTAATTTTACAGAAAAAGAAACAAACCCCTAGAATTAAATGATTTACCCATATTCAATGATGTGCCATAGCAACAAAACTTTAAAAATAAATGGAACTTCACAGATAACATCTTTCTTGTACTGAAAATAACTCACTCCTGCTCCTACTAAATAGAAGTATTTCACAATTATCAATATATTATGATTTGGATCTAAAATGTTCCCCAAAGTCTCACGTGTTTGGAAGGTGACTTGATCATGGGTGTGCTATACTCATCAGGATGTTCATCCATTGATGAGCTCACTAACTGAACATGCTGTCAGGAGGTAGAACCTGACTAGAGCTAGGCCACTGGAGACGTGGCCTGATGGGTGTATTCTCATCCTCAGCTCCTCCTCTCACTCTGCTTACTGACTGCCATGAGTAAGCAGCTTTCCTCTTCCATGCCCTTGCATCATGATGTCTTCCTTGAAGCCAACCAACCATGGACTGAATGCCCCTCAAACTGTGAGCCAAACTAAACCTCTCATACTCTTAAGTTGTGTCAGTGGGGACAGAGTTCAGTGACACAGCACCTGCCTGGCAAGCATGACGTCCTGAGTTTGATTCCTAGTACCAAAAAAAAAAAAAAAAAGAACAGTCTAAATTGTGTCAGGTAATGTGTCTCACTGATGAGAAAGTGACTAAGAAAATGTTTCTCATAAAACTTTTGCCACATATGCTGTGTTCATGGTGCTTACAAATATGGTGTTCATCACGCTTACAAATTAAATATATTACATATAATTTCTAAATCTGCCTTGAGGTCTGAATTTAAATTTCTATACTTATTTTCATTTCTTTATTGGCCAAAAAGTATCAAAAAATAATAAAATTATGATGGATGCACATAATACCAGCTACACAGGAGGCTGAGGCAAAAGGATTACAAGTTCAAGGCTAAACTGGGCAATTTGGTGAGACACTGTCTCAAAGTAAAACCTTTAAAAAAGGGCTAAGAGCCGGGCGTGGTGGCGCATGCCTTTAATCCCAGCACTCGGGAGGCTGAGGTAGGAGGAGCATTGTGAGTTTGAGGCCGGCTTGGGCTACAGCGCGAGCAGAAGGCCAACCTGAGCTACATAGTGTGACCCTGCCTCAAAAAACCAGGGCTGGGAGTTTGGCTCAGTGGCTTAAGCACCTGCCCTGGCAGGTGCGAGGTTGTGAGTTCGATCCCCAGTGCCGAAAAAAAAAAAAAAAAGGGCTAAGAATGTAGCTCAGAGCTCCCTGGGTTCAAACCCCAGTACAGGAAAAAAAGCTGTAACAATATAAAAGCTACATGTTATTTTTATTTCTCTGTGGTCTGATAAAGGTTTTAGTAATTCTTAGATTTGAATTATTTTAAGTACAAAAATGACTAAAGTAATTTAGGTTTGGAGAGGTTTTGAAATGGCAATATACAATAATCTATCCTCATTTGGAGACATTATATTCACAAGTTCATTTATTTGCTTAAATGTATTTAACCCCAAAGTCAATATTTACAGTGCTTTTATTGTCATTTGAGGACAAGTGCAAAGCAGCAAAAAATTTAAGTCACCTGATGCATACATTCCTAGCAGAAGCCAGACAAGGCAAAGTTCTACTTTGCTTTTGTTCTAAAACTAGAAAGGGCCTTCCCATCATGTATTTGGTGTTATGCTTTTTACATTTTTGTACTTTTTGACTGTGACTTCACTACTTAAGATGTGCCTCAACCACAAAGCTGAAGTTTGTCTAGGGCAGTGGTGGCAAACCTTTGAGAGACCAAGCACTCAAACTGCCATCCCAAACTCACTTATCACAAAGTACCAACATTGCAATTAAACCTGAACAGTGCCATTTTCATTTGGAGAAAACAACTGTTATCTGATGCTCAGTTGCTGGGGCGACTTGGCTCATGTGTGAATAGCCAGGACTCTGAGTTTTCACTGCAGCACACATGCCATAGATTCACCACCACTAGTCCATGATATCAAAATGCAACAAAGCTACAACGCTCATTACACACAAAAAAATGTGTATTTTCATTCCAGCATAAATTATAGCACTGTTGGTTATGAGTCTAAAGATAATGAATCAACGATATTAAATAATTTAAAACAAACATACATAAAATAAGTTTTGTACTGAGAGATAGACAAAAATGTGTCCAGAGGCTCACAGGAACTTGATCTTGCATTTCCCCTAGGAACAATGGATCAATACTCAATTTCAGTGTTTACAGCAACTTTATAGAACATAACTACCCCGAATAATAAAAATCAATTGCATTTTGACTGTATCATCTTTATGTGAATCAAAATTAGCTACCATCTCCCAGCTCATAATATTATTATATGAAAGTACTCAAAAAATACATCTGAGAATCAAAAAACAGTCGAGAAAATTAAGTGCTAAAGATCTATGGGAAAGACACCCACCATTCAACATTCTTCCCCAGCTAGAACATAAACCAATCTTCTTCCATCTGGAACATGTGGAGGCAGGCATTAGAAGCTGAAATACAAATCCATCGGAGAGTAAAAAATTAAAATTCAAAATGGAGAACACAAGTAAAGTTTCACTGGATATAAGGAACCAAAAGATTGAATGGCGATGGGCCAGAGCTCAGACCAGTCTACCACCAGTGAACAGGAAAGGGAAATCATAACAAATTGTTAAGGTTTTGATTAGTATTTAAATTTATCCATTTTGAATGGCTATTGCGTGGGGATTGAGACAGGGTCTTGCTATGCAGTTTAGGTCGGCCTTGAACTCACTATGTAGCCCAGGTTGGCCTTAAACTTGCGGCAATTCTCCTGCCTCAGTCTCCTGAGTACTGCAATTATAGATATATACCACCACACCCAGTTTTTGATGGCTAATTTTATAAGTCAGTTTGACTAGATCATGCTACCTAGATATTTGGTCAACTACTATTCTAGATGTTTCTGTGAATACTAAGCAGTAACACTTGTATCAGTAGATACTGATAAAGTAGATTGGCCTCCATATATGAATTGATCTCATGCAAACAACTGAAGGCCTTAAGAAAAAAACTAACTTCCCTTTAGAGGGAATCCTGCTAGAAGCCTGTCTTCAGATTGACTGCAACTGTTTTCTGCCTCTCCAGCCTGCCACCTTACTCTGAAGATTTTGAACTTGGAAGCTTCCACAACTGCCTAAGCCAAATTCTTAAACCAATCTCACTCTCTCACACTCTCTCTTGAGCTGCTTGTCTGGAAAACCCTGAAACACCAATGTTGTGTCTAGATGTCTCCCCAAAGCCTCACGTAGTCATAGATGAGGCTTTTCACTGGTGACTGGATCTAGAGTGTGTGATGCTAGGACTAGAGTTGTGTGATCACTAAACTAGTCCACTGATTGGCTTGGTATAGTTGTGAGTGTGGGTAATAAGAAAGTGCACCCTGGGTGTGAGTGCTACATGCCATAAGGGTGTGGAGCCTGGATATAAGGGAAAGAGGGCCATGGTAGACACTTGCTGCTTGCTTCCTCTCTACTTCACTGCTCTGAGGCCTGCCTGCCTCCTGCCTGCTATGAACTGTTTCTCCTCTGCAATGTCCCTCTACCATGCCACCCTGCCTTGGAGCCAGCTAACTATGAACCGAAACCTCTAAAGACCATGAGCTAAGTAAACTTTTCTTCCTTTAACTTTGGGTGTTGGGTACTTCGTCTCCGAAATAAGAAAAGTAAAAAAGATAACCAATATAAATTTGAAATAGAAATATAAGAATGTCAAAGTAATAAAGTATGTTCCCTAAGACCTGTAAGTCCAATACATGCAGGGTTTACTTTGGGTTTGCTGACCTCATATAAGTGCAATACGTGGCACATCACAGGAATGTAACAGTTTCTTAAATGAGTATTAGTAAATTTGTAATAATAGCTTCTCAATAATTTTTATTTACTTGGTTTCAGGGACTATTCTAAGAGCTGCTTTGTCTTTGTTCAATGTTTTAATCTCCACATCATTCCTTTAAGGCAGCAATTTTAGCTCTCCATTATTGAGGTATAGAAACTGAGGCTGAGAGTTGACCTGTGCTGTCTAGAGTCATGCAGCATGAGATTTAAACTTACATGTGATGCTTCGAACCTAAATGGCAACTGAGAGAATTGTTAAACTAGGAGAGGTATGAACGTAGTATATATATGTATTTACTAATCATGGTATGTAGTAATTTAAAGAAACAAAGAAACCAGACATTGTAGCACATGCCTATAATCCCAGTACTATGCGAGACTGAAGCAAGAGGATCACAAACTTAAGTCCTGTCTGGGCAATTGGGAATTTAAAATTTTGGGACAAAATTTTTAAAAACCAGTCATAATAAAGGCTGGGGACATAGTTCAGTGTGAAGGCCCTGGTTTAATCAGAAAGAAGGAAGGTTGGAAGTGAAGGAGGGAGGAGAGACTGGACTAGGATGTAGCTCAGTAGTAGAGCAGTTGCCTATTACATAGGAGGCCATGGGTTCCAGCTCCAGCTAGCAAAAAAACAAACAAAAAAAAGACAAATATATGAAATATTTCTCAACATATGAAATAGAATAGCAGTACTAATAGGACATAAAAACCACTTCATTACACTTAAGACTGCTACTTTACAGCTAATCTTCTAACTCTTATGACCCTAGATACAAACATTCACTCCCATAAAATACTACTTGATGCCACTCTAAGTCACTAAATCCCTCATAGCAGTTATTGTATTTTTCATGAGTAAATTTTCATCTCTGAGGGCTGGGGACATAACTCAGTGATAGATCCCTTGCCCAGCATGCACTAGGCCTAGCACTGCAAAAAAAAGAAGAAAAGAAAATAATCTGTGCTCAAACATATATTAAGCATGAATAAGCATTTCAATTTTATTTAACATTTAAACAGAACAGTGTTTTTGACTACTCATTTATATAATGCACAGTATTAAAAAAGTGCTAAATATTTACCATAAACACATGGTTATGAAACTGAATGCCCACAATGAACCCAACTTAAGCACTCCTGCTCATTTAAAGTCACAGTTTCTTCTGAAAGCCTTTTGGGCCTCAACTGCTGCTCAACATCTTCCATCTAGCCTCTTCTGAACTGCTTCAGGTTGCTTAGCACATATGCAGCTGGTGTTAAAAAGGTGCTAAAAAACACCAAAATTCCAACAGCCATTTCCTGGGGGAAAAAACAAAAAATGTTAATTGCAGTGGCTTCCTAGATCAGTGATTTGCAGCCTAACAAAAACTGCTTAATGATGTGTAGCTCAGTGGTAGTGCCCCTGCTTAGCACTCATAAATCTCTGGGTTCAACTCCTAAATCCAAAAACAGGAGCCTTGTGGAACCAAAAATACTGAAATTCATAGGTAACCTAATTGATTTTTTTTTTTTTTATCTTTTCGGTCTTCTCCCCCCTCCCCTACTGTGCAGTTCAGCCTAGCCTCGAACTCCCAGCAATCCTTCTATCTAGACCTCCAGAGTTCTGAGATTACTGGCATGAGCCACCATGCCTGGGTTATTTAATTTTAAAGAAAACTTTTTTTAAAAATAGCTGTCAAAACTGGGCATGGTGGTGCATACCTGTGATCCCAGCGCTCAGGAGGCTGAGGCAGGAGAATTGTTGCAAGTTTGAGACCAGCCTGGGCTACAAACTGAGCCCAAGGCCAGCCTGAACTGCATAGTGAGACTCTGTCTCAAAGAAACAAAAAAGCAAAAACAAAAACAAAGAAAAGCTGTCAAATTGACTTTGCACTCTAAAATCTCAATGCTGTCTAGGATTTCCAGTTTTAAGGAAAATGCTAGCATTCGGCAAAGAAAAGGGCACTCGAATGGTAAATGATGAACGGTGAACAAGAATCTGGCCCTCTGACTTCGTGTCCACCAAGAGTAGGCATGAAGGTTCCAGCCCCCTCCCCGCGCCAGAGGCCTGCACCGCCGCCTCGTGGGCCCAACCACGGTGCCCTCATCGGAACCTCCCCAATTCCCCTCCAGATATCTCCACGCCAGCCCCAAGCCGGTCTGCTCCTTCCTTCCCAAAGGTCCCATTACCCCACGCCTTAGCTTCGCACTTCCCGGGCACCCGGTTCGTCCGTCCAGTCAGGTAGGCCCAACTTACTGGAGGCGACAAGTTCCGCTGGCGCGGGCGCTCCGAGTGGGCCAGGCGGCGGCTGGACTGAAGGCCAAGCTGGACTACGTGGCGGCAGAACCCGGAGAGGTGAGGCATGGCGCGTCAGGTGAAAACAAGAACCTCACCACGAAGCGGACAACACAGCTAGCACAGGAGCGGTCTTCAGGTGAGGTCGAAAGAGCGCTAGGAACGCTGGGAACCTGATTCGCACATGCGTACTGGTCTCAACGTGGGACTCGCACGCTATCACTAGACCCACCCTAGGCAGCCTAGCCATGCCACGCCCCTTGCCCTCTGCGGCCTTGCTTTCCCCTGCCCTTCCCTTAGTGCACTCTGCTCCCCACACACAATTTTCCTTCCCTCGCACACCTTCCTGCCACGTACATCCTCACAGGCCCAGCTTCTTACTCTCTCCCAAATGCCATATGTACCTCGCTTAAACCCCAGCCTCACGTTCAGATTATCTTGATTTTCTGCTGGGTAGATAAAGGATTCTGTTCCTATACTGCTTGTCATTGGCAGATTCGTATATTACTTACACTCTGCTCTAATATGAATTAAACTAATAAATTGCCTATAGGTTAATTACTTTTTTTTTTTTTCAGTACTGGAATTGAACCTAGGGCTACATCCCCAGCTCTTTTTTATTTTTTTTGTTAAGATGGGTTCTAAGTTGCCCAGACTCAAACTTGAATTCCTCCAGTCTCATCCTCCCACAGTGCTAGGATTATAGGCATGTAACACCATGGCTTTTGTTTCTTTAATTTGCATGCTGGTGAACCATATCCACAGCCCCATGCACACTAGACATCCCATCTCTATTGATTAATTCTAACACTGAAAACGAAGAACAAGTATATGTAGTGTGATGACAACGTAAAAATATTCATGGCAGGGTCATATATAGTGGACTCAGAAGATGGTGTAACTATTTGTTACAAATTTGTATCTGTTGAAGGAAAAATAAAATGTGCTATGATTTTTAAATTTAACATTTAATAAACCTCTACTCTACAAAATAATCTAGTTTCTTCATACTATTTCCTAGAACAAATAGAGTCCTGGGATTTTTATTGTCTTATTCCTGTACCTGATATCTTCCTACTTCTTAGATTCCTACTTCATTTTGCCATAGTACATCTTTAGGTAATTCTTTTTGGAAGGACCTAGGAGATAAATTTTCTGAATCTTTGGAATAAATACAAAACTTTAGTTTACTCCTCATTTAAGTGCTAATTTGGTTGATTATAGAACTCTAGGCTCAAGCTCAGTGTCCTTTGGGAATTTTTAAAAAGACATTGTTTTTCTCACAGTCTGTGAACTAATAAAAAGTGTAATGCTAATGTAGTTGCCATTTCTACAGCTGCCCTCTCCCCCGCACTCCAGAATCTTTGAGGAATTTCTTTTTGTCTTTGGACTTATGAAGTTTCTGAGGGATATGACTAAACACTGGTCTTTTTCATTAGTAATGAATTACCAGTGGGTAAGTCCTCTCAATCTAAGTACTGGATATTTCTTTAGCTCTGAGAGAGATTTATTTCCTTGTGTTTTCTCTGTTATTAATCTGAAACTCCTAGATAGATGTTGGCTCTTCTTGGTGAATTACCTATGTCTTTTAACTCTCTCTCACTTTAAGATTTTTGTCCCTTGTTCTACATTCTGGAAATATAACTAAGAGTTTAAAATGAATTTTTGAAAGTTAGGATTTTTTTTTCTAGAAAATCTGCTTCTCCAGCTTCCTCATGCTGAGAGATAAACCACCACTTCCCCAGTGCTGACACCAAGGAGGATTCAACATTCCTGTCCTCTAGGAAAAAGCTTGTTAAATCCATATATGGATATTTCCTGGCTTTTGTTCTACCTTGCCTATAAACTGAAAAATTTCTACGTACCTAAGGGGCTTCTATAACTACCCTGCCAGTCTGACCAAATTGTGAATAAACTTGTCACCAATTGTCTGAGGATTCTTTTACTCAATTGAGGTAGTATTGGGAGCTGATCAGGCTCCCAGTTTTACAGAGCTGAAGGAAAAGGATTAGATAAAAGAGACAATGCAATATGGTTTCTGGGGATCCAGGAAGATCAGAGCACTCTTCAAGCTAAGACAAAGACTTCTCTGGGCTGTCAGTATTTATTGGATCCTTAACAAATCAAGGGAGTGCAGGAAAGTGGGAGGCACATCGGAGGCAAAAGGTTCAGGAAACTGAGCAGACCTTGAGAAGTTAGAACAAAGACATTCCAAGCAATAAATCTTACTAATTGAGAGAACTGTCTTACCTCTAAATTTGAGAGTTAGACCCTTTGAATTCTGAGCGAGTGCTATCCTCAGTTAAGTGGTCTTATATTGTCTTTAGAGGCTGTGAATTCCAACTTTCCCAAAACAGCTAGAGAGCACTGTGGTCAGCAACTTAACCCTTACATAGTACAGTCCCCAACAGGGCAGAAATCACTAGTCAAATAAGTGAAGATTCCTTGCTGTTGGTTTTAGGCTCTGAGTACCAGGGACTCTCAGTTCTCAGCATTATGATCCTTAGTATTATAGCTCTTAAAGTTGCAGCCCTTGGCAGCTTCAGGCCAACCCTATCAGCTCCTCAGCAGTCAAGGATTTTAGTCTCCTTGACAGGTTTTTGGAGCTCTTCTAGTAGCTTCTGCTGCCTCTCTGGGGATCTCTAGAAATCACTGTGTGTCTTCACAGATCACTTCCAGTAGCCACTAATGCCAGTCTCTGGAACTCTTCAGGCTTGATAACCCCTACTGTTACCAGCTCTTCTTAGTGCAACTCAGCCAGCCCACTCTACCTCAGATAAGAATCAAAAATAAACAATAGGATCGCACAAGTGAGGTTTTATTGGGACTTCTTTTGCAGCATGGGAGGTGGGGCAGCGAACTGGACAGAGCCCAGCTGACCCAATGAGTGTTAAGAAGTGCTTCTTATATAAAGGAAGAGTGGGCCATGCATGTTTCTTGTATTTTCAAACCTATGCGAGGACTTTCAGAGTAATGGCAGAGAGAGTAGTGTCATCTGGAGGTTACAGAGCAAAGTCATCAGAGGCTGCAGGACAGAATCATCAGGGAAAGGTCTGTGTTTCAAGCCTGCTACAGCTATGGCAGTTATCTCTTAGAGCAGCCATGGGGCATCTAGAACAGCCTCCACTGCCATGGTGATTACTCTGCTGAACTCCAAGAGAAGTAGCTGCTGTTTGATTGAAAGTTTCCATGTTTCTGTACAGGAAGGCTGGCCATATTGATGGTGGTCCATTAGAGATTGGGGACTTCAGGAATATTGTCAGTGTGCTCCTCTGCCTCTCTGATGTCTGCCCCATCAGGCATGGTTTTCTGGCAGCAGCTCAGAGAACAGCAGTAGCACTGGAAATGACCCAGAATGAGGGAAGGACATGGTGGCTATTAGTCAAGCCAGGGCTCCTATCAGCACCATCTACAGAATGGACACTGTAGTAACCCCAGAAGTGACTGGAGGACCTGAAGCTAATCACCCCAGGCTACCCTCAGGGAGGTGAGGAGGACCAAAAGGGAAGACATAACAGCTGCCAGTTGGATCATGTTCCCATCTGGCTATAAGAGGGAAAGCGAAGGGTTGGGCCTCACTTCCTTTCCATTTTGAACTCACTTTCCATTTATATGGACTTTTCTTATACTGTTGGTAGTTGTCAGGTGAATGAATCCAGAGACCCAAGGCCCAGATTCAGGCCAGACCAGACCCCACCAGTGACACAGGATTTCATTGGACTTTTCTTCAAAGTTTTCTCTTGAATTGTTCGTTTTAGAAATATATTTTAAAACATTATTTTGCCTCTTTTAGAGGCACCTGTTATATTTTACAGATGCATTATCGCCTCAAATTTCTCTCAAAATATTAATCTGAACTTTTAAGATGTCCTCTTCTATTCCATGAATTATCTTTACTTCTTCTAGAGTGAATTCTATTTGCTTTGGCTTTGTTGATTTTGTCCAACTATCTTCTGACCTTTGCTTTTCCTTTGATGCTTATCAATGTGAAAAATGAGGTGTATTAGTCGGGTTCTTTTCTACTGCTGTCTTTTTTTTTTTCCTTTTTGCGGCACTGGGGGTTGAACTCACAACCTCACGCCTGACAGACAGGTGCTTAAGTCACTGAGCCAAACTCCCAGCCCTGGTTTTTTGAGGCAGGGTTGCACTGTGTAGCTCAGGCCAGCCTTGTGCTCACGTTGTAGCCCAAGCCGGCCTCGAACTCACAACGCTCCTCCTACCTCGGCCTCCCAAGTGCTGGGATTAAAGGCGTGCGCCACTACACCCTGCTCTACTGCTGCCTTAATCCATTCAAGTTGTTAGGATACCATTGACTGGGTGACTGATAAATAACATTTATTTCTCACACTTTTGGAAGCTGAGAATTCCAAGATCAAGGTGCCAGTAGATTTAGTGTTTAGTGAGGACTTGCTTCTTAGTTGATAGACAGCTGCCTTCTTATGTGTCCTCATAAAACAAGGCAGCTCTTTGGGGCTTGTTTCATGTTTTATTGTTGTATTTTATTTTTGTGGTGCTGAATATTGAACCCAGGGCCTCACATTTGCTAAGCACATACTGTACCACTGGGCTATGCCTCCAGCACCAAAGTGCCTCTTTTATAAGGGCACTAATTGCACTCATGAAGGTTCTATCTTTAGTTTGTAATTCCCTTCCAAAAGCTTCACCTCTAAATAGCATGACTCTGAAGAGTGTCTTTCTTTTTTTATTTTTTATTTTTTAGACAAGGTCTCACCATATAGGACAGGCTGGCCTTGAGCTCACTTATGTAGCCCAGGCTGGCCTTGAACTTGTGACAAACCTCTTGCCTCAGCCTCCCGAGTACTGAGATTACAGGTGTGCACCACCATGCCCAGCTGAGTTAGGATTTCAACATAAGAATTTTGGAAGACATAAACATTCAGTCTAGACCAATTACCAAACTCTCACCACAATAAAAATACTACTTACATGTTTGTGTTTGTGGGATGAGTATGTCAACTGGCAGGCAAAAAGCCATCCTCCCTTACCCTCCATGCCAGAGCAAGGTTCTACTCTAAGCCTCCTTGCTGCAGCTCTGCCATCTCAGGAAACAACGCAGTTTCTTTGGGATTTCTTTAGCTTCAGCCTAGTACAAACACTACCAAAACATTTCAAAGGTTGAGGGAGGAGAGGAAGAGTACCTGATCCACATATCTGCTCAACCTGACTGTTTTTCCATCACTTACCTTGAACTCATGCCTTTCTCCTATCCCAAGTTTTGGTAACTGCCTTTTTAAGTGGTCAGAAAAGAGAAGCTCTGCTATGGGAAGTATCTCTCTGATCCGTTGTACTGTCTATATGCTCAAAGCTATGGATTCTCCTCTGCTTTACCCTTCAATAAAAACTCACCTGCCTTCATTCTTATACTCACCAGAATCTTTGATTTGCTGATGTAGTCCCATATTTCCACCTCTGGTTTCACTCAGGTACTCATTTCCTATTGTGCTTTATTGACATTGTAATGAGCTTTCAAGAAGAGGTATTGGTAAACACTTAAGCTTCTTCCTCCTCCTCGAAGTGAATGCCTACTTGAATCTCTGAAATTTACTAAAGCCTTTAAGTGGAGACAATGAGATCTGCTTTGCATTTTTCAAAGATCACCTTAGGTACTCTATAGAAAACAGAAATATGAGTGAAGAGGTTGGGTTATTCAGAATCCTCAGAAACAGAACCAATAGGATATATGTGTATGTAAAAGGAGATGTATAATGAATAATTGGCCCACACAATCATGAAAGTTAAGCTGTCCCACAGTCTGCAATCTACAAGATGAAGATCCAGGAAATCTGGTGTAGTTCAAAAACACAAGAGGAGTTGATGATGTAAATTCCAGTCTGAGAACAAGAGAAGATGAGAAGTTTCAGTTTAAGCAGTATGAATGTAGTGAAAATGACCAAATGTCCAAAATTGTTATACAGATTTAGTGCAATCTTGATTAAAATTCCAGTAGCATGTCTCACAAAATTAGAGAAAGCAATCCTAAAACTCATTTGGAACCATGAGAGAACTAAAACTACAAAAGCAATTCTGGGCAACAAAGGCAAGGCACGGGGCATCACAATCGCTGACTTGAAATTATACTACAAAGCTACAGTGATAAAAACAGCATGGTACTGGAAAAATAAAACAGACCCAAGCATCAAGGAAACACATTAGAAGATGCAGAAACAATTCCAAACAAATTCAGTTACCTTATCTTTGCTAAAAGAACCAAACATCTTCCCTGGAAGAAAGCTTCAGTTCAATTGCTGGTGAAAAAAAAAAAAACCCAAAAAACATGACTTCATTTCTTCTGCCTAGAAGAAAGTCTCTCAATCGTACTGGAAAAACTGGCTTTCCACATGTCAAAAATTAAAATTAGACCCATATCTTTCACCATGCACCCTACTAAAATATAAATGGATCAAAGATCTATTAAAACAGAAACACTAAATCTGCTGGAAGGTAGACTTCTTGAAGACATTAGTAGAGACAAACATTTTATGAACAAAATTCCAACCACACAAGAAATATCACAAAGAATAAACAATTGGGAGCTCATCTTATTAAAAAGTACAGCAAAAGAAAAGACTAACAGAGTGAAGAGACACCCCACACTGTGGAGAAAGAATTTTGCCAGCTGTTCCTCAGAACTAATATCTAGGAATAAAGAACTCAAAAAATCAGATCCCCCAAATGTACTGACCTGATCCAAAAATGAGCATCTGAAACTAGTAGATACTTCTCAGATGAAGAAGTAGAGATGGCAAATAAATACATGAAAAAATGTTCAACATCACTGGTCATTCGAGAGATGCAAATTAAAACAACACTGAGATTCCATTTCACCCCAGAAAAAATGGCTATTTTCAAGAAATCAACCAGTAACAAATGCTGGTGGGGATGAGTGGAGAAAGGAACCATTCTGTAATGTTGGTGAGAGAGTAGATTAGCACAACCATTGTGGAAATCAGTGTGGAGATTTCCTTAGAAATCTCTAAAACTAGAGATTCCATTTGACCCCAGATATTCCCCTTCTTCATATCTTTCTGAAAGAATTAAAAACATCATACCCCAGTGATATACACACACCAAGTTTATAGTGGCACAGTTTATAATAGCTAAATCTTAGCAGCAGCCCAAATGCCCATTAACCAATGAATGGATAAATAAAGTATGATTTTTTTATACAAGGGAGTACTACTCTGCTATAGAGAAGAATAAGCTTGATTAATTAAATGGATGCACCTTATACCATACTCTTAAATGAATTGGACACACATGTTTAAATATCATACTGTTTTTCTGGTGTGAGAAACCAAAAGTGCAAATAAGAACCAAAATATGTAATAGATATTGGGAAATGGAATGCAAATTTTCAAATGGGATGGGTAACATGAAAGGAGAAGGAGAAAAGGAAGGAAGGGACAAGAAAAAAAGAGAACAGAAGTGAAAAAATGGAAACAAAATTTTTGTAAACAAGAAGGGGAAGAGGAGTTGCAGGGAGGGGAGGGGAATGAGAAAAAAAAGAAGCCAGATATATCATGTACAGGTACAAATTCCCTATAATGAATGCAACTATTGTGTATCTCTAAAATGTACCAATAAAATTTTAAAAAATTCTGACTTCTGGAAAAAAAATTAAAAATCTAAAAAAAAAAAAAGAAAAACAAATCAATTCAAGCAGTATAGCACCTTTCAGTCTACTCAGACTCTAATGAATTATATGTTGTCCAGTGGTATTGGGGTAACAAGTCTGCTTTACTATAGACAAATTCTGCTATCATCTCATCTGTAAACACCCTCCCAGACACACCAAGAAAAAATAGTTAATCTGGGCACCCCCTTGCCGGCTCAAATTGACATACAAGCTTAATCAACAGAGAGCTTATTGCAATAATTAATACTAGCCACATGTGATGTCCAGTACAATTCCCACAAGCCATATGTGGCTTCCAAGCCTTTGAAGTGTGGCAAATACCACTAATGATGTGATTTTTATATTATTTAGTTTTTATTTTAAAACTGATACTTGACTTAGTTAATAGAAAATGTCAACTATACATCTGATGAAATCTAAGTACAGATCAAGTATTTCTGATCAAAACTTAGCATCCAAATTGAGATGTGAATGTCACTGCAAGATACAAAATTTAGTGAGAGAAAGCTAACTAGCCAGGCTTTCTGGTAAGCTGTGCAAACCGCGTGGATTCCAGGAAGACAAAAATCAGCGCCTCCCGTGAGCCTACTGGGTGCGCAGGCTGAGAATCAAACCCAAACACCCCCTTCCCGTCCCCATAAGCAATCTGCTGGTTCAGAGGACAGGCTAAATTAATAGTAACTAAGGTTTATAAAGTAACTAATTGCTTGTATTGTTCAGTTGATTTTATTAGGCCTGGGGCCAGTGGTCTGAGCCTCTCTTGGAAGGATGACAGTATACAATACAGTAAATTTGGGGGATTTCCTTCTATCTTGTCTCTGTTTTGTTTTTGGTTTGATTTTGCTATTCCTGATGGAATGGGCAACTATTGTGACGGTAACAAGATATACTATAGTAGCTATTGTTGTTTTCCTAATATGCTGCTTTGAAGTTCTGTACTAATTTGGCTGCTTTGTTTGGATTGGCTTTGTTCTGCTTTGTTTTGTTGGATTTTACTTTTTTTTTTTTTTTTTTTTTTTGCGGTACCAGGGATCAAACTCACAATCTCACACCTGCCAGGGCAGGCGCTTAAGCCACCGAGCCAAACTCCCGGCCCTAGTTTTTTGAGGCAGGGTTGCACTATGTAGCTCAGGCCAATCTTGCACTCGCATTGTAGCCCAAGCCGGCCTCGAACTCACAACACTTCTCCTACCTCAGCCTCCCGAGTGCTGGGATTAAAGGCATGCGCCACCACACCCAGCTGGATTTTACTATCTTTAAAGTAAAAAAATTATTTAAAAAATTTAGTAAGAAAGAAGAATGCAAAATATCTCATTAATAAAGTTACATTATTGATTACATATTGACATGGTACAATTTGGGATATATTTGGTTAAAAATAAACCTTTTTTTTTTTTTCCTACAGCACCAGTTATTGAACTCACAACCTCGCGCTTGCCAGACAGGCACTTAAGCCACTGAGCCAAACTCCCAGCCCTAGTGTTTTGAGGCAGGGTCGTACTATGTAGCTCAGGTCGGCCTTGCGCTCATGTTGTAGCCCAAGCCGGCCTCGAATTCACAACACTCTGCCTACCTCAACCTCCCGAGTGCTGGGATTAAAGGTGTGCACCACTACGCCCAGCTTAAAAATAAACATTAAAAAATTAATTAAAATCATTTATTTGTCTTGTCCTTTTAACATAGCTGCTAGAATGTTTACAATTACACATGTGTTTTACATTATATTTCTGCTGGACGCCTATGCCCTGGAATCTTACCCTGACCAATCAAAGTCCCTGCCTCATCTCCTTGTTTTCATTGTCCCCTGTCCTCATCCTGCCCCAGTTGCACCAGCAAAACTAAGTTTGCCCAGGAATCCTCAGATAATAATTTGAGAACTGTAAGAATTCATTTGAGCACTATAAAAATTGATTTGTTGCATCATTGCCCCATTTCCTGGCCACAGTTGTTTGGTCTAAGTTTGGGCCCTTCATTCAAACACGTTTCGAGCCAAACACCATTGTCCTGGGGTGTGCTAAAGATACAGAGGTGGGAATGGTTGCTTTAACTTGAGGGCCATGCTTTCTTTCCTATCCATGGAAAATGCTCTTCCAAGGTAAGTTAGACATAAAAACAAGCTGCTGAAAGAAACAAAGGCAAGAGCTAGAGGGAACAACTGAACATGATCAAATTCCTACTTCTCACTATTCAGAAAGTAGCGAATTCTCCTGTCCTTGAACTGCGGTACCAGGGATCGAACTCACAATCTCACACCTGCCAGGGCAGGCGCTTAAGCCACCGAGCCAAACTCCCGGCCCTAGTTTTTTGAGGCAGGGTTGCACTGTGTAGCTCAGGCCAATCTTGCACTCGCATTGTAGCCCAAGCCGGCCTCGAACTCACAACACTTCTCCTACCTATTCTTTTCGGGGGGGAGGGAGGGTGTCAAGAATTGAACTCAGGACCTCGCACTTGCCAGGCAGGTGTTGTGCCACTGATCCCTGGCCTACTTTATATTTTTAATGATAGATCCTGCTTTGGCATAAACCAGGTCGAGCTGAATTTCTATCACTTAACCCAGAAGAGTCTTAATGAAGAGACTATGAGTTAAGTCTCTTCCCACACCATTATATTACCATGTTTTTCATTGTTCGAAAGGTAATAAAATTCTGATGCTGGGCACAGTAGTACACACCAATATTCCCAGCTACTCAAGGGGCTGAGGCAGCAGGCTAGTTTAAATCCAAGAGTTCAGGGCCAACTTGGGCAAAATAGTGAGACGCTGTCACTAAAAAAAAAAAAAAAAAAAAAAAGGTAAACTGAAAAATGTCCAATAACAGGCAAGACTGGTTCAATTTGTTCTAATTTGGAGAAGTTTGGCACAGAGCACAGTTGATGTGAGGATCAAGCTCTTTAAGTTTTTCTGTGGCAAAATTCTTAAACTACTTTTGACAGTGTCAGTAAATCTGACTCCAAATTCAGCCACAACACAATTAAGCTTCCTACCACCCACCCCCACCCCAGGAGATAACTCCTTTAGCTGCTTGAATTACCGGTGCAAACAACCTTCCTCAATTTAATTTCTCCAAGTCACAAAAGACTAGCACTATTAACTTAGACCTGTGCACTTTTCAATAAGGGGTTTAGTGAGCCCAGGTTCACTGTATTCCCAGTAACCTACAATGCAGGGCCTTGCTTCTGCTGTTATATAAAAGGACATAATTAGAGCTATAGCTCTATGTATGCAGTGAATAAGAAAGACATTCTCACCCACTTACCTCTTTTTACTGTGATTTTTATCAATGTTCATTTTCTAAGTAAGCTAGTGCTAGGGTTCTAAAAAATTACACAATAAAATAAGACTGTTCTACTTTAGAGCCAAATATCCTGAATTCTATCCTCTCTAGAAAAGCACATTTAATTGCTCTTCAAGGACCAAAGTTCTTTC
The DNA here is from genome assembly GCA_004363535.1 of Dasyprocta punctata. Lineage (NCBI taxonomy): Eukaryota > Metazoa > Chordata > Mammalia > Rodentia > Dasyproctidae > Dasyprocta > Dasyprocta punctata. The sequence continues at coordinate 45,046 of RJWM01005278.1, read as the reverse complement.
AGAAATGAAGTGCCTCTCTTTGTCTCTATTTGTGTCTGTCTTTACAATTGCATGACCTCAATGACAGAGAAACTCAGATAGGCAAGCAGGAGAACAGAAGAGTTGCAAAGGTGAGGAAAACATTCGTTATATAACTGGTAACATCAGTTTGGAATTGCAAACAAAATGGGAATATAAGAAGATCCAATAAAATGGATTCATTATTACAAAGACTCTTGAGAAAGAACTGTCCTTAGGTAGTTCAAAAGATAATCTTGATGTTCTAAATTCACCCTTTTTTTTAGATATGCAGTATATTTTAAAAATTAGTTCTTCAAAAAAAATTATATATGATAGCATATTTTGTTTTATTATATCATCTTTGAATTTTAAAACTTGGCATTCCTCTTCCATCCTGAACTACATCAATAAATTCTTTAATGGATTTCTGTTTTGCTGAAGTGAAAAGAAATTAGCAGCCTAAGCTATCAGATCAAAAATCAGATCCCGACACTGCCATTTACAAACCACGTAGCCTCAGGTAAACTAAATATACTAATTTTTATCTTAGAATAGGATATGGAAATTAATTGGGATAGTATATGCATGGGTTAAGAATACTTTGAGTATAGGGTTTTAGCTCAGTGGTCTAAGCGCCTGCTTGGCAGGGGCAAGGTTATGAGTTCAATCCCCAGTTCCAAAAAAAAAAAAAAATAAAGAATACTTTGAATGGAAGTCATGAGTTCCAGTGATGGAGTGGTAACCATGTTTATAGCAGCACAATTTGCAATAGCAAAATTATGGAAGCAGATGAACACATACACAATGGAGTATGGAAACTGTGGTACACATACACAGTGGAGTACTACTCAACCATAAAGAAGGGTAAATTAGAGTCATTTGTAGAAAAATATATAGATCTTGAGACTATAATACTAAGTGAAATAAATCAAACACGTAAGTTAAATAGTACATGTTTTTTCTTTTCTTTTTTTTTTTTTTTTTTTTTTTTTGCGGCACCAGGGTGTTGTTTCTAATATGAGAAAGTCAAAATATGAATGATTGAAAGAGCAAAATAAAAAACAAATCATAGGCAATAGGGCATTAGTCTTTGTGGAGATGGGAAAGCAATCTGGGGATGAAAGGGATGGGAGAACAGGAGAAAGGGGAGTAAAAATTATCAAGATGTGATATACATATCCACCAATTCCCCAAGATGAATGTAATTATTGTGTACTGCAAATATATACTAATAAAAAATTTTCAAAGAGTACTTTGGAGGAATAATGCAGAAACCCTAAAAATGAAAAAAGTTGATTGACTCACATAGCTGAAAAGGTCAGACATAAGACTGTGTGCTTTCCAAGTTTTCTTCAGTAAGCATCTCTAATGGTAGGTTACCAGGGACTCCTTTTTCATTTGGTTCCTGCCTATCAGTTTAACTTAAGGCAGGTTCCCCTTGGATTGCAAGATTGTTGCCCAAAGCTCTAAAGAAAGTGTAATTTTTAAGTCATATTCTATGTAGAAGACTGTCTTCCAGCATCTCCTGTGGAAGAAGAGATTTTCTTTCCCAGAAGTCCTATTCTGGTTCTTGGCCAAGTTAAATGTCCTTCCTTGAACCAAACTTTAAGAACAGGGTGCTTAGTTGGGGGGTATATATAAGTAAGGGAAATAGGAAGGATGATCAAAGTATGTGTAGATGAAAATGCCACAGTAATATCCAATAATTTGTAAAATTAATATGCACCAATGAAAACATATAGGAGGAAAAATGGAAGGGGTATCGCATTTGTTGAATGTGTTTATAAAAGTCAGACTAGATATAAAACATGGGATAAATACCACTCAAACCATTTAATGGGGAAAGAGAGGAATTATGAGAAAGAAGAAAGGTATTAATTTGTGTTGTCATGACAAAATACCATAGCATAGGTGATGTAATCATTTTTTTAAAAAATTATTTTCTCACAGTTTTGGAGGCTGGAAGTCTAAGATCAAGGTTCTGGTTTATTTGACTTCTGAAGAGGGCTCTCTACCTAGCTTGTAGACATTTGCTTTCTTGTTATGTCCTTCCTTTTTCTTGCTGGGGCCAGAAGATGGAGGACCATATTCCAGGGTGTATCATACCCTGAGCAAGCTCTCTAACGTCTCTTGTTATAAAGCCATCAATGCATATCAAATTAGAATTCCATTCATATGACCTCATTTAATCTTAATTACTTCCTTTAAGGTCACATCTCCAAATACAGCCACTATGGGTTCAGTATGAATAGAGTTTCAATATGAATCTTGGGAAAACACGTGCATTCAATCCTGAACAGTGGGAAATGGGTGAAGCGCTGTGCCACTGTGGATGAATGCCCTGAAATATGATGCTGGGCAAATTCAATCCTTAGTTTTGACAGAGAATACAGATCTTTCTGAAGGATTAAGGATTAACAGATATCTTTGCCAATTAGACCTCCAGGAGATTCCCTAGATTATACCACTAGTATTATCTTGGCTTTTCTATTAGAGTAGGATTCATGTATCTGTTAGCTAGATGGTTCAGTTTTTCTTGTCTTTTTGTATCTTACAGAATTTAAGAAGTCATTATTTTAAGACTCACAAATATTTATCAGTTAAGTCATGATCCTGTGCTTGTAAGCTGCAAAAAATGTCAACATTGTTTTTGAAATAAGCACATTACAATGTATGAAAATACAATGCATGGAATAATCTTCTATGATTATTTTTGCTTCTTGCTTTTTTTGCTTAATATCATGTTTGTAAGATTCACCCAAGTTTTTCAAAGCTCCAGCTCACTTAACATATGAATATACCACCTTTCTTTTTGAGACAGTGTCTCACTGTGTAGCCCAGACTAGCTTTGAACTCGCTATCTTGCCTCAGTCTCCCTCGGTGCTAGAATTACAGGTGTACACCACCATGCTTAGTTTATGCCACATTTTTTATACATGATATTACTAATATATATTTTGACTGTTAGCCATTTTTACCCATATAAACAGTGCTACTCTGAATATCTTATTTTGTATGTGGAACTACACAGAAATAAGCTTCTTTATATACCCAGTAGTAGAATGGTTATTCCATAGGATAAGTCAAATTTAATCTTTCATGGGAAATACAGTACTAAACTGTTTTCCTAAATATTTTTTCCTATTTTCACTCCACCAGCAGTGCAGAGAATTTCTTTTAATCAATGTCCTCATCAATACTTACTCTTAGAATTTTTTAAAACCCATCTGAATCATGAGTGCTACCTTATTAAGCTCTACTTCATACTTCTCTTACACTAACATTTTGGAACACTTCTTCATTTGCCTTATTAGAATTTCTTTATTTGGTCAAGTGTTTTGCCATTTTTCCACTGATTTCTTTTTTTTACTTAATTATAGGGATTTTATAAGCTCTTTTTTGGTTTTATGTGTTACAAATACCTTTTTCCTGTGTGTGGCTTGTCTTTTCATCCTCTTCAGTGTATATTTCAATAAACTAAAGTGTATATTTTAAATGTAGCTCAATTCATGAATTTATGAATTTATGGTTAATGTTTTTTGTGTCTTGTATCAGAAGTCTTTTCTTCCTTCAGGCAATTAAGATATTCTCCATTATTACTTTCTAGAAGCTTTGTTTATGCGTTTAAAAATGAATAAACACTTAATTTACACTTATTATTTGTACTTATTAAGTAAGTACTGTAGCATTCTAATCACTGTCCTGGACACTTTTTTTTTTTTTTTTTTTTTTTTTTTTTTTTTTTTTTTTTTTTTTTTTTTTTTTTTTTTTTTTTTTTTTTTTTTTTTTTTTTTTTTTTTTTTTTTTTTTTTTTTTTTTTTTTTTTTTTTTTTTTT
>RJWM01005278.1:0-41110 GCA_004363535.1 Dasyprocta punctata | reverse complement strand
GAGGAGGAAGAGGAAGAAGAAGAGGAGGAGGAGATGAAGGAGGAGGAGGGAAAGAGGAGGAAGAAAAATAAACCGTATTGGAGGAGGAGAGGAGGAGGAGAAAGAAAAATAAACCGTATTGACAGATATGGTCTCCTTTGTTCTTGGAGTGGCTTCTCCCAGCCACCTGAGCTCCAGGAGCAATCACTTGTTATGTTAGCACTCAGCCATTGTCACTCAGCTACTCTTGCTTCCTCAATCTCATGCTCCCCCTCACCTCACTCCACCTAACCTGATCCTGCTAACTCTCCATAAAAAGACAGTGTAACAGACTCCCAGTGGACTCTCCTTTGGAGTTACTCCTAGAAATTCTGCTCAGAACCCTATATTCAGGTTGGCTGTGTTCTTTTCCTAGGTTGACACTATTTTACCTAACAAGTATCATCATATGCAAAGCAATAGAAGGAAACACAATTTATCTTTTCTTTTTTTTTGTTTTAAAGAGAAAAAAAAAAAAAACAACACAGAAAAGTGAAACAAAAAACAAGAGACATACAAACAACAACTATAAGAACAATAAAAACCCCAAAACAGTAACAACATAGGCTTCCAAAACAACATGATAGGAATTTAACAATGGTTGTAATAGTGCATATTGTTGTCTTCAAAAGAGTTGCTTAGCCGGGCATGGTGGTGCACGCCTTTAATCCCAGAACTCAGGTGGCTGAGGTAGGAGGAGTGTCGTGAGTTCGAGGCCAGCTTGAGCTACAATACGAGTGCAAAGGCGGGCCTGAGCTACATAGTGTGACCCTGCCTCAAAAAACTAGGGCCAGGAGTTTGGCCCAGTGGCTTAAGTGCCTGTCTGGCAGGCGTGAGGTTGTAAGTTCGATCCCTGGTGCTACCAAAAAACAAAAAAAGTTGCTTAGATTACCTGATATAGACATGCAAAATTGATCTAATGATACGAGCATTAACTGTTCTTTTCCAGGATCTAATAGAATTAGTAGTATAATCATCTTAGCTGTTTTATGTATATATTAACAAATGTACATCTTTTTCCTTTTCCCTTCCTTCTTTTTTGCTTTCCCCTACCCCTGAATCCTTTCATAGTGTCTATTGTAGATTTTGGATTGTATTTACTCTTTCAGTTTCTTACACTAGGGAGACAATACAGTATTTATACATGTGAATCTGATTTATTTCACTTATGAATATGGTCTCAAGTCTCATCCATTTACCTATAAAAGCCTCAATGTGATCCTTCTTTATAGCTGAGCAGTACTCCATTGTATAAAAATACCACATCTTTTGTATCCATTCCTCAGTTGATGGGCATTTGGGTTTTTTCCAAAATTTGGCTATTACAAATTGCACTGATATAAACATGGATGCACATATATCACTGTGGTATGATGTTTTCAGTTCTTCTGGGAAAATGCCTGGAAGCAAGATAGCTGGGTCAAATGGGACCTCTAATCCTAGCTTTCTGAAGAAGCTTCACACTGATTTTCACAGTGGTTTCACCAGCCTACACTCCCACCAACAGTAGAAAAGAGTTCCTTTTTCCCCACAGCCCCTCCAGCATTTGTTATTCGCTGATTTCAAAAACCTTTACTCTCATAGGTTCAATGACACAGAAGAAATGGACAGATTTCTAGAAGCATGTGAATTACCAAACCTGGAGTAAGAAGATATAAAACTGCTGAATAACCCAATTTCAGGTAATGAAATTGAAAATGTCATTAGAACCTTAGCAACAAAGAAAAGCCCAGGTCTTGGTGGATTCACTGCTGAATTCTACAAGAAATTTAGGGAAGACAACGCCAACACTCCTCAAACACTTCAATGAAATTGAAAGGGAAGCAATTCTCCCTAACTCATCCTGGAAATAAATATTACCCTAATACCAAAACCACAGAAAGACCCAACCAAAAAATTGAACTGCAGGCCAATCTCCCTAATGAACATAGATGCAAAAATCCTCAATAAATTACCTTTTCTTCATGGTTTTAAGAACCTAGCTTTCATATTGCATTTCTTGAAAGATAAGTCTGAGAAAGGGGATAAGAGGATGGTTATGAATGGTAGGAAAGTGGATATGAAGGAAGACTAGAGTGACAGAAAGTGGAATACACAACTAAATGTAGATGACTCCAGTTTTCAGTTTAACCAAGTGGATGGTGTGCTGATGAAGGGAACAGAGAAAAGAACATAAATTCAAGACTCTTGATTGAAGGCAATAGAAACCTAGAAAGTGATTTTACCCACTTCCAATTAGCTTAAAATGAGAAAAGGAGTTAGGGCAGTATAATGGCTTATTTGTGAAAATGGAAAGAGCAGGGATGGCTTGGATTTGCACACATGTCCGTGTTCAACGATGTCATGGCTTCTTTGTTCTCTCAAAGTCTTTGTTTCTTTTGGTTTATGGCAGTGGCAGCAAACCTACAGCATGCGTGCCCCAGCGGGTTGTTTGCCTCACTGAAAGCCCTAGTAGGTTAGCTGTCACTGGTTTATGGTCTTCCTTCTTTCCTACACGGGTCTTTCACCTCTTAGCTAATGAAGACAATCTACAATATATGGTCAGATAAAATTATGAACCCAGGCAGAGCTGTCAAGGCAGGGAGTTGCTCAAAGTACAGAGCCTGTTCAAACCCCATGAGTAGCAGCAGGTAGTTTCAAGTGGGCTGCATCAAGCAGGGAGATGGAGCTAAATTAAAGCCTGGGGACAGAGCCAGAGCCCATCACCTGTTGAACTGTGGTCTGACAAGAGAATGGGTCTTTGTGTGCTGCTGTACGCTCATGTTAATTAGGTTTCCCTCGTTTTGTATGAATCAGATAAGAGGGTATGTCCCTCATTGGTCTGGTGTGGCTGATAAGCTCAGGAGCCTGGTTTCTTGGATATGGGTTTGATAAGCCATGTGCCCATGTGCCCTTGATTTATTTGGACAAATTTACAGGTGATAATTGTTCTAGCATGATTAATTAATCAGTTTGTGTCTTATGATTGTGTTGTGCATCTGGTGGTTGTCCTTTTCAACAAATTCTATGTGTCCAGCATCTGATGCCTATCTATTTGCACAGACAAGCTATCCAGTTGTTCTACCTCTGCACTTATATTCGAAATGGAGTAACTCAGGGAAAACTGCTCCAAGCAGGGAATAGCCTGAAAGCTACTGTTCTATACACCTGGAGTAAATCAGTACACAGCACAGCCTCTTCTTCACAGACACTATCTACCTGAAGACAGCACTAGATTCCTAAGGTGCGGGTTCAGTTCCACAAGACTGATCTTTACTTCCAATGCCAATTGCAAGCCACGGTTTGCTTTAATTATGCTTCTGCCCCTTTGAGATCCCCACAACCCCTTCCTTGGGTTCATTTAATTTCCTAGAGCAGTACTCAGAACTCTAAGAAACTCTTATGCTTACTAGTTTATTATAAAGGATATTACCAAGGAAACAGATGAAGAGGTAGATACACAGAGCAAGGTAAGGAGACAGAATGTGCAGCTAGCATGTCCCCTCAGAGCGTGCCATCTTCCAAAAATCTCTATTATGTTCAGCTATCCAGAGCTCTATGACACCTTCCTTTTGAGTTTTTATGGCGTTTTGGTTACATAGTCATGATTGGCTAAATTGTTGACCATTTGTAATCAATTTAATCTGTAGCATCTCTGCCTTCTTCAAAGGATAGGGACTAGGGCTGGAAATCCCAGGCCTCTAATTCTATCTGCCTTGGTCTTTCTGGTGACCAGCCTGCGTTCTGAAGCTACGTAGAGGCTGCCAGACATCAGTAACTCATTAGAATGCAAAAAGACATGCATCACTTTGAAGATTCAAGGACTTTGGACCTCCTATGCCAGAAAATTGAGATGAAGACAAAATATATATTTTCTCACAGTATGACAACGTATAAATTTTAGTCAATTCAATATCTCAAAAATGCACCAAATGGTATAATAAGAGAACACAAAAGTGGATGTATTAAAAGGTAGACAGAATAATGGAACATTTGTCCATGGGTTCTGGATCCAAATAATCTAATAGAGGTCTCTAGATATATAGATAAATAAAAGTATGAGGTAGAGCTAGCTGCTGGCAGACCTTGTTTGGCTTTTCTAAAAGACACTGACAGATTTCCGATCAACAACTCCTAAAACATGGTGTTATTTTCAAATTATCTAAAATGCTATTATTGATATAATTTCCATTTTGTTTTTTAAATCATGGCCAAGAAACAGAACCAAAGTCAACCAATGAAGGTTAGAAATAAAAGACAGTGTTAATAGCAGGGAATAATTTTATGTAACATTTTAATAAATCACTGAGAAGCAGCATGGACAATGGAACTTGTAGTTTGCACATAATAGCTCTATCATTTAACACAATGTTTAGTTGGTGAAGGCAGGATAATGGAAGATTATGGTAAGTGGCTCGAATTTAGGTAAGGTTCAATTATGAATTTAGAGGAAATATAATAATGTAGGGGAAGATTCGCTGGAAGAAGATAGCCTCTTTAATAAATGGTGCTGGCAGCCAGGTGTGGTGGCGCACGCCTTTAATCTCAGCACTTGGGAAGCTGAGGTAGGAGTGTTGTGAGTTCGAGGCCAGTTTGGGTTACAATGCAAGCACAAGGCCGACCTGAGCTACACAGTGCGACCCTGCCTCAAAAAACTAGGGCCGGAAGTTTGGCTCAGTGGCTTAAGCACCTGTCTGGCAGGCGCGACGTTGTAAGATCAATCCCTGGTGCCACAAAAATAAATAAATAAATAAATAAAAAATAGGTGGTGCTGGAAAACCTGGCTTTGCACATGCTGAAGATTAAAACTGGACCCATATCTTTCACCATGTACTAAACTAAAGTAGAGATGGATAAAGGACCTAAATATTAAAAGAGAAACATAAAATCTACTGGAATGTAGACTAGGCAAAACTCTTGAAGACACTGGTGTAGGCAAAGACTTTATGGATAGAATCCCAACAGCACAGGAAGTGTCACAAAGAACCAACAACTGGGATCTCATCTTACTAAAAACGTTTGCACAGCAAGAGAAACCACCAACACAGTGAAGACACAACTGACAGTATGGGAAAAAAATGTTTGCCAGCTGTTCCTCAGACAAAGGATTACTATCGAGAACATATAAAGAATTGAAAAATATCAGCCCCCCTCAAATGTAAAGACCCAGTACAGAAATGGGCATCTGAGATGAACATACATGTCTCAGAGACGAAGAAATACAAACAATAAATAAATATATGAAAAAATATTCAACATCACTGGTCATTTGAGAGATGTAAATTAAAAGAACACTGAGATTCCATCTCACCCCAGAAAGAATGGCTACTATCAAGAAATCAACTAATAACAAATGCTGGTGGGGGTGTGAGGAAAAAGGAACTTTTCTCCACTGTTGGTGGGTGTGTAGACTGCAGACTGGTGGAACCACTGTGGAAATCAGTGTGCAGATTTCTCGAAAAACTAGGACTAGAGGTTCCATTTGACCCAGTCATTCCCCTCCTGGATATCTTCCCAAAAGAATTAAAAGCACCATATCACAAATATATGCACATCTATGTTCACAGTGTCACAGTTTGCAATAGCCAAATTTTAGAAACAACCCAAGTGCCCATCAACTTGTGAATGGATAAAGAAGATTTTTTTTTAATGCAATACAGCACTACTCTGCATAAAGAAGGATAATCTCGAGACATTTCTAGGAAAATGGGTGCACCATGAGTTCATACTCTTAAGGGAAACAAATTGGACATGTATAAATATCACACTGTTTCTCTGGAGTGAGAAATCAAAAGAGTAAATAAGGACCAAAATGTGTAATTAGTATTGCAAAAAGGGAAGATAATGTTCAAATGGGAAGGGGAACAAGGGAGAAGAAAGGGGGAAAGGAAAGAAGGGAAAAGTAAAAAAAAAAAATGAGAAAAGGAAAACATGGAAGCAAAGTTTTTGTAAACAGGGAAGAAAGGGTTGAAGGGAAGATGGGGGAATGGAGAAAAAACTAAGTTACATCAGGTAAGGGTACAAGTTCTCTATGATGAATGTGATCATTATGCATATCTAAAATGTACAAATAAAATCTGATTTAAAAATAGTAACAGTGTAGAGAAACAGGAAGGAACACTCAGAACCAATCATTGGCTCCAGTTAAATAAAACTGTCTCTTGATATTTCTCACTTTTTTTCCCCATGCACTTCTTGACCACTGCCCACAGTTCTAAGCAGAGTTGATGAGACTCAATAGCTAGAGAGGAATCCTCCCTACAATCTCTGCTTGCTGAGATCTCCAAATCGTCAAGGATTGCAGTAGAGGAAACACGACAAAAGAAGAAAAACTGAACTACTACAAATTGAGATGAGCTTTCTTCAGTGAGAAAGGAGGTAGGAAGACATAATAAATCAAAAGAAAGTTTAAAAAAAGGCAACAATATTTGGAAGTAAAATATTCCCATTGGAAGACTTCTAAAAATTTTTTTTAAAAAATCTTTCAATTGATTACACAACATATGAAACATAAGGGAACAAGAGATAATTTAAAACATGAAAAAATTTCACATTGCTCTTATCCTTTGAAGCTCAGAGATGTTACACAACTAGGCCGGTTTTGCTTGGTGCACAGGATGCCTATCACGGAAACAATGAGTTTTACAAAACAGAAAGTTCATTAAGGAGGCAGGCAAACGCGGAGGCTGGAGAGAAAGACTCAGTTCTACCTCCAAAAGGCTAGGATTTGGGGATATTTTATTAACTGTTACCATCATGATCCACATTTCAGGTGTTATTTAAATCAACTAAAAAGCAAGTAATTAAGAGCAGGTTGTTTAAACAGTTTATTCAAGAACTAAGAGCTAGTGAAGCAGGTTAAGCCTAGAGGATTTAACTGAGAACTAAGGTTAGGTGATTTATTTAGCTTTTCCTTTTCTTTCAGAGGCAATTTTAAAACGACCAAAAAGACAAAAGCTTGTTTCTCAAAGGGTGGGCAAAAACTGCAAAACTTTTAAGTAAATTCCTGGAGAAGAAATACATCAGGCATACTTAAGGCCCATCAGAGGGTAGTGGGGTATAATGGTAGTGAACAACTACAATCAGAATGCCTAGCTTCTAGTCCTGGCTTGCCTACTCAGTTGTAAAACAGTGATAATAATACCAGTCCCGACTACCTGAAAGGCTGGTTTAGGCGTTCAAACAAAACCATGTATTTAACTGTCTTTTGAAAACTGCAAGGTGCTCCATAAATATGAGGTCTTTTTACTACTCCACCGCTGAAATTATTGCAAACTCCCAAGCAAGGAGGATCTGGGAGAGCCATTTGGCCCTCCCACGTGAGGACACTATTGGATTTCATTAGTCCTGTCCTTTATTTATGGGACTATCTTAAGGAAAACTTTTAAGTTTTTCAGATCTGGGGAACAATGCAAGGCCTTGCACATGGTAGGTAAACGCTCTAAAGCAACCACTGAGCTACACCGCTAAGATTTTTTAAAACTCTACAACGCAACTAACAAGGTGGTGCCTGTGAAGGTACCACGCAAACAACTGCTTATGAAACACTACCACGGTAGCTACCAAAAGCCCAACTCCTTCAGAAAGGACTTTTCTGCGGAATCGTACATAGTTTTCTTGGAGAAGGATGCAGCCTGCTAATCACTCCACGCATGCTGGCCGTCGAGTGGAAATGTGAATTCGTAGAATTATCCAATAACATACTTATTGTAATTCCCTTCTGATATTTAATAATGTGTCACAATGCCTTGGAATACGCAGAATGTTGTAACAACCCGCAAACTCCAGTAAACTCGCCATCCTGTTCCCCGGTAACGAGCAGACATAACGCGCACGCACTCACCGCCCCGGCGCCCCACCACCCACTACGTCCAACCACGTGACCCGGGCGCGGTGACGGCGGGGGCGCGGCAACGGCGGGATCGGGCGGGGCCTGGGTGGGCTCCGCAGCGCTGCGCAGGCGCCACAGGGTCGCGTCGAGCCGAGCCCCTCCTGCTCCCTGTAGGAGTCAAAATGGCGGCGAGGGAAACCTGGAGCAGTCCTGGAGCCTGAGCCACTGACAGGAGAGAGGGCGGCGGCGGCGGCAGCGGCAGGAGGAGGATGGCCGCGGGTGCTGGCGCCAGTGCGGACGGCGGTGCTGGTGGTGGCGGCGGCGGGGGTGACGGTAGCTGTCCCAGCAGCAGCGGCGGGAGGAGCCTCCGGGGTGAGTGTCCCTCGGTGTTCCTGAGCCCGTGAAGCCGATGTTCTGCCCGGCGCGGCGCCGGGCGTCCCAGCGAGAAAGGGGCTGCGCCTGGGTGTGGGGACGCCGGGGCTGGGGCTGGGGCTGAGACTACGCGGGAGGCGCGGGCGCGGGACGTGGGGCGGGGACAGAGGAGTCGTCTGTCCCGGGCTGAGGCACAGTGGCGCCGGACTGGCCGGTCCCGAACGCTCCAAGGGGCGGGCTGGGCAGCGCGCCGCCGTCCCGGGGACAGAAGCTTGAGGTGTGGCTCTCGCGGCGGGAAGGTGGCCCAAAGTGGTCGCGGCCCGGCGGGCTTTGGGCTCGGGGTCCCAGCTCCGGGGGGCGGGACCTGCCGCTCCCAGGACGCGAGGAAACCGCTCCGGCGACAGTTGCGGGCCGCGATCTCCGGGGGTTGGCGGGAGGGCAGGAGACCCGAGTTTAGGGACGCGAAGGCCTGAGATCGGCCACTCTCAGGGGGAGAAGTTAGGTTGTCCGATGAAAAATTACTGTTTGCCGGATAAAGCTGAAATTGAGCTTTGACAGGTAGGGAAGGGGGGAGACAATACCGACTGTTTGATAAAGAGGAGGAGACTGTGCTCCTCGGAATGCTTGAATGGCAAAAGGCTTGTCTTTTTCCGTGCTTTGCATGGCTGTTCACTACTTTACTCCCGAGGTAAGCGAGAACTTTGGGTTTTTGGAGAAACTCTGAAAAGTGTTTCTGCTTTGAACTATAATAGCACCTTTTCACATGCTAGCACAGATAGTACTCTGGAATAGGCCTAATTTACTCAAGCAGTCTTGGCTATCTTTACCAGCGCCACTCTTTCCTTTGCTAAAACACCTTACTGTAACGAGAAAAGAGGCAGTTTTTTTGTTTTGTTTTGTTTTGTAGAATTACTTAGCTTTTTCAACTAACAGAACCCTTTGTCTCTGAATAGCATCCATTTCTTTTAGATTGCTGAAATAAATTGCTTTCTTCCTGAAATGTGGAAGGAAGATTTGAAGTGGCTTTACAAGAATCATGCATTGTTAACAGCAGCTGTGATTACACTTGTCTTGGAATTTTGGAGTGAGAAAAACCTGTAGAGATGTGGTGTGACTGTTGTATTAAAAGCCCGGAAACCAGGCCCAGAGAAGTGTGTGATTTGTTATGCATGAGTCTTACAGTTGATGAGGAATAAGATCAAAACTAGGACTTAGGCCTATGTATATGCCCTTTAGAGAACTCTTTCGCTGCCGTCTTTTTTTTTTTTTTTTTGCAGCACCAGGGATTGAACTCACAACCTCGCGCCTACCAGGGCAGGCGCTTAAGGCACTGAGCCAAACTCCCAGCCCTGGTTTTTTGAGGCAGGGTCGCACTATGTAGCTCAGGCCGGCCTTGCACTCGTGTTGTAGCCCAAGCCGGCCTCGAACTCACAACGCTCCGCCTACCTCAGCCTCCCGAGTGCTGGGATTAAAGGCGTGTGCCACCACGCCCGGCTTCGCTGCCTAGTCTTAACCGATTGTATTCTTCACTACACTACCTATCCCTGTCCCTGGATCTTTGTGCAGTATAATCGAAAACAGTAATGAGAGTGGCTAATTCTGACAGCTCACTCAGATAACTGAAGTTTTCTCTTTTTTTTCCAACCTGACTTTAATAAAAACTGAGTGATGTTTCATTTGAAGTTTTCATAGCCCCATGATTACATTTTCATCTTATTGTAGCATTGCTCTTTCTTGTGTGAATTCAATAATGTGAAGGTCAATATTTTGTCCCACAAAAACTAAATACTATATGGTTTTGTGTCCCAACACCTGCATTTAGACAAGCTCTTTGTATCAGACTCTAAAACTGTGGTTGTTTTCCTGGTTAAACTGCGTAGTTTCCATCTGTTATATGATTGGGTCACAGCTATTTTATCTATAGTGTTTCATAGGTTAACCTTCAAAAATACAGAACCAAATGATTTTAGTTTCATATTCCAGTCACTGAGACTGACACATAAAAATCACATAAATGATTCCTGAAGATCCACTTTGTGTTTCACCTTATACTAGAGCTAAGGGAGGAATAAAAATGTAATATATAGACTTTGCTGTCTGGTTCTTACTGGAAAGATAAGATGTACCCACATGAGTCTAGAAGAATTCTGTGGGTGTTTAGGACAGAGGGAGATGGAATGAGGCCTCAGGAGTCTAAAGAACTTCCTGGAACACTTGGAGCTTTAACTGACCAATGAGAGTTTATATTTACAGAGTTGGCAGCAGTCACTTTGTGAGGGAAGAGCAAGAGTATAAATTGAAGATTAACTTTGGGGGAGGAGAATAGGAGACTAAGATGAGCTGACAACTGAATTTCCTTGAGAGAATGATTTCCATCGGAAATGTTAGACAATTGGAAGAATGTCTCTGTAGAACATTTGCTGAATTGAAGAGTTTTGGCTTTTTTATTCTCTTGTACATGTAAGGAGCACTTTTGAAAGTTTGGAGGCCAGGGGTTAATTTGATAGACCAGCAAAGTGAACCTGTCAGTGATCCTCAGGTTGAATTAGAATGAGGTTAGTGTGGAATGATCCAGGATAGACAGTAGCTAGCTATTTGACCTGACTGGAACAGATGAGATCCTAAAGTAGGGTGGAGTAGGTGGGTATGCTTGCAGAGCTGGCGTTTGTGTGTGGTAAAATACACATAACATAAAACTTACCATCTTAGCCTTTGATAGTTTTACAGATCTGTTGCATTTATACATTTACATTGTTGTACAACCATTGCCACCAGCCATCTGCAGTTTTTTTCATTTGCAGTATTGATGCCAGAACCCAAGGCCTTGTGTGTGTTAGGTAAGCACTGTATCACTGAACCATGTCCCCAGCCCTAATCATTTTTTTAAATTTCATTTCATTTTATTGAGTGCTAGGGATTGAAACCAGGGCCTTATGCTGCCTAAACAAGTACTCTATCACTGAGCTATATCCGTATCTGCCAGAATCTTTTCATCTTTTCAAACTGAAATTCATTACTCTGGTAAACACTAAGGTGATTACCTCCCACCCTTTAGCAACCAACATACTATTTCTGTCTCTGTGAATTTGATATTCTAGATACCACATATAAATGAAATCATGGAATCATACAGTAGTTGTCCTTTTATTATTGGCTTATTCAATTTAACATAATGTGTTCAAGTTCTGTGCATGTTGTAACATGTATTGGTTTCCTTTTTAAGGCTGAATAATGTTTCATCCTTTGTGTATGCTACATTTTGTTTATCTTTCATCCAGCAGTAGACATTTGAGTTGTGTGTACTTTTTGACTCTTGTATAAATGCTGCTAGAAACATGGGTGTAAAAATGTTTGTTCAAATTCTTATTTTTGTGGTACTTTTTTTCAGGGAGGTGTGATGCTGAGAAAATTTTATACTCTCACCAGCAATGCACAAGGATTCCACTTCACATTCTGGCCAACATATGGGCGCCTGAGTGATTTCATTTGGGGTGTTTGTATGTGTGTATGTGTGTATGTGTGTGTGTGAAAGAGAGAGAATACTATCCTAACCATCTTAATGAGAATGAAATACTACCTTACTGTGGTTTTGATTTGCATTTCTTTAATGGTTGATAATGTTGAGAATCTTTCTGTGCTTATTGGCTTTAATCAAGTTGGTTTTGTTGTTGAGTTGTAGTTCTTTGTATTTTCTGAATATTAGTTCCTTATCAGACATGATTTAAATATATTTCCTCCCAATTTGTGCAAAAGTGTTTAATTGTAGTGAAATCCTGCTTACCTAGCTCTTTTATTTTATTTTATTTTATTTTTTTATATCAGGAATTAAACTCAGGACCTTGCGCTTGCCAGGCAGGCACTGTGCTACTGAACTAAATCCCCGGCCCCTTAACTTTTCTTTTGTTACTTGTGTTTTCAGTCTCATATTTTTTCTCACTGAATGGTCTTGTACTCTTACCAAAAATCAGCTGAGGGGCCAAGGGTGTACCTTAGTGGTAGAGAACATGCTTAACATATGTAATGCCCTGGGTTCGATATCTAGCATTAAGAAAAAGTCATTTGATCTTAAGTTTAAGGATTTACAGTATTTCTGGACTTTCTATTCTGTTGCTTTGGTCTATAAGTCTGTCTTGTTGCCTTTACCACCCTGTTTAAATACTATAGCTTTAAATTTTGAAATCAATAAGCATGAAAACTCCACTTTGTGATTCTCCCCGCCTCCCAAGATTATTTTGCTATTTGGAGTCCCTTGAGATGCCCTATAAATTTTAGGAATTACTTTCTAATTCTAAATAAACAAAAAATAAGTGACTATTAAGATTTTAAGTCATTGCATTAAAATGTCAATTGCACTAAGTAATATTGCTATTTTAACAATATGAAATCTTTAGTCCATGAAATGAGATGTTTTTCTATTTATTTGTGCCTTTAGCTTCTCAGTTTTTTTCTGTCAAATGGAATTTCTAATTTAAGTTATTTGAGGAATCTATAATGATTTCCATAGTGGTTATACTAGTATACAGTCTCACCAACAGTGTAGAAGGATTCCTTTTTCCCTGCAGCCTCACCAGCATTTGTTGTTATTTGATTTCTTGACGATGCCATAGGATGGAATCTTAGTGTTTTAATTTATATTTCTCTAGTGGCCAGCAATGTTGAACATTTCTTCATGTACTTTTTGGCCACTTGTACTTCTGTAAGGTGGCTATTCATTTTACTTGCTCATTCTTTGATTGGGTTTTTTTATTTTTTGGGGGGGTCTAACTTTTTTGAGTTATTTATATAATCTAGATATTGGTTCTCTGTCTGAGGAATAACTGGCAAAAATTTTTCCCATTCCATGGGTATCTTTTGTTTGTTTCCTTTGCTGTGCAGAAACTTTTTAATTTGATATGATCCCATTTGTTGATTATTGATGTTATTTCTTGTGCATTTGGGGTTCTGTTCGGAACATCTTTGCCTGCGCCTTCAAGGGTTTTATCTATTTTATCTTCCAGTAGATTGTTTCTTTTTTAACATTTAGACCTTGATCCATTTTGATTTTAGTTTTGTGCATGGTAATAGATTTGGGTTTAGATTCAGTCACCTTCATGTAGATAGCCAGTTTTCCCAGCACCGCTCATTTTTATTTATTTTTTAACAATTACATAAGGAAGCATTTATTTGGGGTTTAACATGAGAAATCATACAAATAAAATTTGTATAAACACAAACCCTCAGAGTCATAACACATAGCATAGGACAAAGTAAAAACAAAAAAAACTAATTGGTGACACAGTTGTGTCTTATGCACTAGAAAGTCATTTACAAAATAATCGTTAGAGCAACAGAAGACCAATCTTCAGTGTTGTCCTGGAAGATTTCTTTAGCATCTCCTGTTTTCTCCAATGTCTTTTTCTTTAGTATGGCTGATAATTATTTTGGTGATTCCCACCTCCTCGCTGTAAGTGCTCAGCTGACCACTGTAGTCTACATATCCCTATCTATATCCATAGTTCCCATAGTTATACCTAGTATTGCCATATCCGCCATAACCATTAGAGTTTTGATCACCACTATAGGCACTGTTGTAATTTCTATGTCTTTGATCATAATAGTTATTAAATCCTTGGTTCTGTTTTTTTTTTTTTTTTTTTTTTTTTTTTGCGGCACCAGGGATTGAACTCACAACCTCACACCTGCCAGACAGGTGCTTGAGCCACTGAGCCAAACTCCCGGCCCTGGTTTTTTGAGGCAGGGTCGCACTATGTAGCTCAGGCCGGCCTTGCACTTGCACTGTAGCCCAAGCCGGCCTCGAACTCAGAACGCTCCGCCTACCTCAGCCTCCCGAGTGCTGGGCTTGGTTCCGGTTTTGGTCCTACCTTTTTTTCTCATTCCCCTCCCCTCTTTTTAACCCCTCTTCACCTCCTTGTTTACCAAGCTTTGTTTCCATTTTATCATTTTTTCCTCACTTTTCTTTTCCTTTCCACCCCTCCTATTCTTTGAACAATTACTTCCTATTTCACAATATCTGTTACACATTTTGGTTCTTATTTACACTTTGTTTCTCACACCAGAGAGACTGCAATATTTACACATATTTGTCCGATTTATTTCACTTAGGAGTAAGGTTTTAAAGTCTACTCCGTTGGTCCATTTAGTTATTAATATTGAGACAGTCTTGCTATGTAGTTCAGGCTAGCCTTAAACTCACTATGTAGCCCAAGCTGCCTCAGACTTGCGGTGATCATCCTGCCTCAGCCTCCCCAGTGCTGGGATTACAGGCGTACACCACTACACCTGACTTCCCAGCACCATTTATTAAAGAGACTATCCTTTCTTCAATGAATGTTTTTGGCCCCTTTGTCCAAGTTGCTTTTTATTTCCTGAGTTTTTCTGGTTTTCACTGTTTACCCAGTGCTTGAAGTTTTCCTTCTTGTCATGAACTGTGCGAGCTGGCCAGCTGGGATGTACTTTGTGGCAGAAATTTGCCTTTATTCATGCATGTAGGGGACTTGGAGAAGGTGTTTCAGTACCAGCTCCAGGGATAGCTTTTGGCTAGATAAAACTAATTAGCTTGTGGCACTTCCTATAAACTTCTTTGTCCCAGTTGAGTTGAAAGGAGACACGCCTAAGTACACTTGAGGATTTTTTTTTTTTTTTTATGGTGATGGTGGTGGTGGTGGTACTAAGGATTGAACCCAAGGCCTTCACACTGAACTAGATCTCCAGCTCACTAAATTCCCCAGGCTAGCCTCAGATTTGCTGGGATCACAGGTGTGTACTGCCCTGCCTGACTGGGAAAGGACTTTTTTTTAAGGAAAAGGGAGCATGAGACCCCTGTTGTTCATGACAGATGTCTTGTAGCTGTAGGAGATGAAGCATTCCCTGAAGTTGGCGAAGCAGAGAGGTAGAAGGAATCTGTACCCTTCATAACATCGTTTAGCCACATGGTTTACAGGGTCTCAGCCTTCCCTATCATAGGACGTCTCATGGCAGATCAATTTCTTACTGTTTAAACCAGTTCCTTGGAATTATTTACCGTCAAAAATCTCCTGATTGATACAGTCCTTTTTATTGTCCAAGATCTAGTTATACTAATCAAACAGTAGGTATATACTCTGTTGGTACATTGGACCACTGTTCAGCCCAGTCATTTGCCTGAGTCCACACAGCTGAGCAGTGTTGCAGTATATCACTTTTACGGCTCTCTACATAACCGCTTTGTGTGAAAACATACAGGATATAGCATATATCTGGTGCATAATAGGTATTCAGTAAGTGAGTAGTTGTTAGAATCAAATAATAATATGAAAGAGCACTTTGTAAGTGATTTTAAAATAAGGCTGGGGATACAGCTCAGCAGTACAGAGTCTGCCTGGCAAGTGCAAGGTCATGAGTTTGATTCCCGGTACAAAAAAAAACAAAAACAAAAACAAAAAACAAAAAACCACCCATGAAATAAATACACATGAGGTATATTGTTGTCTTTAAAGTGAAAGTGGAAAAATTCATTAGACCAGACTTCATTCTTTGCTTGTCCTTCATTATTATCTAGAAATTTTCACTAATAAAAAATGTGAGTCTCCATTGGCCATAATCCTTATGGAAGGAGTAGTAATAAATGTGCTATTATTATGCTGTTTTCTTCCTTCCTTCCTTCCTTTCTTCCCTCCCTCCATCCCTCCCTCCTTCCCTTCTTAGGGAGAGATTAGTGTGGCAGAATTAACTCCAACTGTAATGTGTCTTTAAAAGCTTCAGAAAATTTTTTTGATTGACATAATATTTATACATATTTGTGAGGTACACTGTGATGGTTTGAGTCATGTATCCATTAGGTCATATGTGTCTTTTCCTTCATGTTTGAAATTACATTTAGGTTTATTTTATCTGGGATTCATCTATGAGTCATTTAGGAAGAATTCTATAATATGCTTCAAAAACCAAATTATTCTTGTCTTAGACTTTCCCAAAATACTTTTTGCTTGCTTAAGACTAGACTGGAGAATTTTCTTGTAAGCAAAAAGCTTTGTGGCAGAGCTAGGTAAGTTTGTAGCAAATGTTAGTAATAGCTAATGACATAGAAGTCTGATTACAGCCTTAATTACAGATCATAGTTTAGTCATATACTTCAACAATGTCTGACAAGTGAGGAAGAGTGGAGAAAAAGAGTTAAAATTTGCAGATTCATCATGTGTTGGCTTTAGTCAAGTAAATTAAACTTCATAGTGATTTTTAAAACAGCAATGCTATTTTGAAAATAAGGGAAAGAAGAATAGACTATACATTTAAAAATTTAGAAGGTTATAGAGGTGGATATATGAAAAGATCTGTTTGTTATATTTGGCTGTAGAGGCTGGGGATATAAAGAAGATTCTAAATTTTCATGTCTAGTTTGTTAGCTTTTTACTGCAGTTAGCTTTCTTGTGCCTTATTTTCCACATCTGCAAAATGAATAGTATCACCCTGAAGGTTGTTTGAACTAAGATAATCTGTATGGAAGCACTTAATTAATGTGGCATTTGGAACACAGATGCTTAGATATATTTTCTCGAACTTTTCAAAATGTACAAATGTATTTAATGCTGTTTGTATTTCAAATTTTGAAAAGTTAAGCCAAGATCTATCTTGCATTTTGTATGTACTGTTTATGTCTGTAGACTTATTTATTCAAGAAAAGTTTTACTTAATTCAAACTATAATATTAGTGCTTTGCTTTATTTTGTTTTGTTTTACAGTACTGGCAGAATTGAACTTTGAGATGTTATTACCAAGGAGCTAAATCCCCAGAGAGTTTCATTTTTTATTTTGAGACAGAGTCTCACCAGATTGCCCAGGCTGGCCTCAAGCTCTTGATTTTCCTGCCTCAGCCTCCCAGGAGGTGAGATTACAGGTGTGGGCCAGCACATCCAGGATCCCCATTTTTATGTAATCACTCTTAACTCCCTTTTACCCTGTATAACAGTATCACTTTGCAACTTTAAAAATGGTGTTTTGTAGGCTTCCTTTTCACATTTTCCCTCTGTGAACTGTTAAAATATAGATCAACTGTAATTAGTTTCCAAAAGGCACATAGGAAATTTTATAAAATAAAATTACACTAGCAGAGCACTCTGATCATTTATATTTATTAACCTTTCAATGGATGTAATTTCTGTGCTTAGGTTTCTTTTTAAAAAGTATGCCAATATTTTAAATTTTGATTATTCCAAAAGGTAAGTGGTTTATCTGTATCAAGTAGTCACTGTGTGGATAATGATTTAAAGCATGCACATTGTGTTCATGTGTTTATCAGATAAGTTGGAATGTTTTTGTTTTGACTTGTGTTGAGATACCCAAGCCTCAGGAGGTCATAGGTGGGGCTTCGTCAGAGGTGGCTGGATCTAGAATGTGTGACACTGGGATCCATTACCATGCAATGCTAAGGTCGTGGGCACTGGAACTAAGGGTGTCAGCGTTACCCACCCTAAGTAGCCTGGATAAGATATAAAGGGATAGAAAAAGGTGTGGTCCTCTCTTGCTTTTTTTTTTGTTGTTGTTGTTGTTTGTTTTGATTTTATTTTAAAGATAGTAAAATCCGACAAAACATAACAGAACAAAGTCAATCAAAACAAAACTGTAGAACTGGTACAGAACTTCAAAGCAAGATACTAGGAAAACAATAGCTACTATAGTATATCTTGTTATCTTCAAATAGTTGACCATTCCATCAGGTATAGTAAAATCAAACCAAAAACAAAACAGAATAAAACCAATAAAAACAGAATATGAAATAAAGCAAAAAAAAAAAAACCAAAAAATTAATCAGAATAAAGCAAAACAGTGAGAACAATATTGGGCCTCAAAGACAAGAGAGAAGGGAATCCCCCATATTTGCCACATTGCATACTGTCATCTTCCCAAGAGATGTTCAGACTGCCAGCCCCAGGCCTGCAAAATCAGCCCAACAATACAAGCATTTAGTTGCTTCATGCACCTTAGGCTATCAGCTTAACCGGTCCTCCAAATCAGCAGGTTGCTTGGGTAGGGGAGGCTGTCTTTGATTCTTAGCCAGTGCGCCAGTAGGCTTACAGGAGGCACATATCTTTCTCTTCCTGGAGTCCTTGCGGGTCGCACACCACTCACCAGGAAGGCACACAACTCACCAGTTGTCTTCTGGTTTGAACCTCCCTGACCCAACATGGCGGGTTCTCAGGAGGCACATCTTTCTCTTCCTGGAGTCTGCGCTGGTCACATACCACTCACCTGGAAGGCAGGCTAGTTGTCTTCTGGTTCAAACCTCCCTGACCCAACCTCTCTTGCTTGTTTTTGTTACCTTCTGCCCACCACAAACTGTTTCTCCTCTGCAGCGCTTGTCTGCCATGCCACTCTGCTTTGGAGCCAGCCGAAGATAGATAGAAATGTCTACAAACTGAGCTAATAAACCTTTCCCCTTTAACTTGTGGGTATTGGGTATTTTGTCTCATAAACAAGAAAAGTAACTAAGACAGTCAGTAGACCTTTCAAATAAATAAACTTTTGAATCTACTTACATCACTGTTATAGTTTTTATAATCAGGTCACCAGATAGAGAAATGGAAGTCTTTCTCCTTCATTTATGTTTTCCCTTTACCAAAGATCCTGCTTCTTTGTCTTAGCTCTGTCTCTTTCTTCTGCATCTCCTACACTGTACTATAGGCTTCTCAGCTTTGGCACTATTGCCATTTTGAGCCAGATAATTCTTCGTTGTGAGGGATTATCTCTTACCTTGTAAATGCTTAGCAGCATTCCTGGCCTGTATCCATTAGATGCCAGTAGAACCTTCCCCACATGTGGAGACCAAAAATGCCCTCAGACTTTGCCAAGACAGTCACCCTGTCTTAAATATAGCAATATTCCTATTCAGTTGCTCATTTACTTTAATCCCTCCTCTGACACATAGCTTTTCAAATTTCCACATCCTTCTCTTCTACTGTCTCACTTCTCTGCACATTTTGCAGCCATACTTCTAAAGAATCAAAATATCTCCATGTTTTCACTTCCATTTCATTTTCCTCCTTTGAATTCTGAGACTACTTTCTTCCGGTTTTCCTCTTTCTCTAGCTGATCCATTTGATCTCCTTTATCTACCTATAAAGATAATGGCATTATCGTTGCTTCTTTCTTTTTATTCTTATCTAATCAGCTCTCAAGCCTTCATTTCTTGCCTTGTTTCCTAGTGCTTGTATGTTATCCTGCATATTTCTGTTTTTTAAAGTAGTATTACAATGTGAGATCTACCCTCTTAACAAATTATTAGATATGCAGTGCATTATTATTAAACTTATTTGTCTTGCTTACCTGAAACTTTGTGCTTGTCAGAGAACTTCTCATTTCTGCCACTTTGTCCCTGGGAGCCACCATTCCATTGTGACTCTATGAGTTTGGCTATTATAATCACTAATTATAATAGAGTAGTGACCAGGCCTGGATAAATATCTCATATAAGTGGATTTATGCAATATTTGTCTTCTTATGACTGACTTAGCATAATGTCTTCAAGATTCATCTATATTGTCCAATGTTTCTTCTTTAAGGTGGATAATGATCCATTGTATGTCTATACTACATTTTCTTTGTCCATTTTTGTGTTAATGAACATGTAGGTTGTTTCCACATCTTGGGTATTGTGATACCGGTTAATTCTTAAACTGTTCACTCTTTTGAAATGTCCTTATATTTCTCTTGTTTAAATTCTGACATCCTTAATGGACAACCCAGAGCAGATATCTTCTTTCCATTGAAGCCTAATCACCATCCTCTAATTTCTGTGCCATGTTGATATTCTTTTTGCTTGTGCCCATTATGTTATTTATGTGTAAGACACAAGACTGTGAGCTCCTTTTTTAAAAAATCCAGGCAGCACTTGACTAAGGGTCTTGCACATAGTTGGTTCACATAGTTGTCAAGGGAAAAACAAGGTGGTAGCCATAGAATGAGGTTTTAAAGACACAGTTCCAGTACTCTGGGAACTTAGTATGTTGAGGACATAGAAATCTTAATTACCTGTTCTTGCAGAGTAGTACTGAAATTGAAGTGTGTTCCAACTTTGGTAGCAGAGAGAAAAGAGATGAGTTCTCAGTTTGGAGTAAACCTCATTGAAGTGCCAGTTTCTTACATGTGCCTTGTCGTGGTCACTACCCAGCTTGTTTAGTGTTTTCTACACTTTCCTTTCTGCATTATTTTTTCTTTTCCAGACCCCAAATTGTCAGCATTTCTTGTGGCCCAGTACTTAGCTTTGTATTCGTTCTATGTTTTTTCCTTTAGGAAATAGATTTAGTTTCAAGGCTTCTGCTGAAACTTTCAAATTTGTACAAACTCTAGGTCTTAGTTACTTTCTTCATCACTGAGACACAATACGCCCATAATTTAAAGGAGGAGAGGTTTGTTTTGGTTTGTAGTTTGTAGAAGTTTCAGTCTGTAGTCAGCTGGCTCCAAGGTAGGGCAACATGACAGATAAACCCTTCTAGGCCATGCCCCAAAAACCTCTCCCAACCAGGCTTCACCTCCCAAATCACATCTTACTATAAACTCATCAACTGACTAATCCACTGCTGAGCATCATACCCCCACAATCCAGTCCCTTCCCAGAAGCCCCATGAGGCTTTGGGGGACTTCTGGATACAAACCGTAGAACATTTTTATTGAAAGAGTAAATAATATACAAAGAAGTACATTAAATAGTTTTAACCTTTTTTGACAGTTATTTTATTTTAAAGTTGACAGTACCCTGGCCATAAAATAGAACATGACAAGCATTCCAGAAGGCCTGCTCTTGCCATTTTCCAATTGTAGCCACCACTTTCTTGTAAACATAACCAGTATTCTGATTTTTATTTTTATAGAAATGCTTTATACCTGAATATCAGCTAAATACTTATTCCCAAACAATGTAGTCTAGTGGTAGATGAAGCCATCACATGGGGTATCATTTTGTACCTGCATTAAGACCCCCAAGACCAAATCCATGTTTGATGATTCACTTGGAGGACTCCATAGGATTGGACATGTGGTATGACTCACAGCTAAGAGTTTTAGCAACAAAAGAATACAAAAAGAAAAGTCTCATGAGTGAAGTCCAGCCTTTCAGGCAGATCTTTTCAAGGATAGCAGTGTCATACCTGCTATGTTAACTTTTTTCTGTACAGTACTTTTTGATTTTTTAAAATAAAAATCAGTTTTTATATTGTGTTACTTTCAAAACATCAGCATGAGCCCAACGAAAACCTTCCTTATGTGAAGCCTTAACAGTTACAACTAAAAGTGTGGTCCATGGACTACCATACTGGTTTTTACTGGCTGTTACTGGTTTTACTTACTAAGGTTTCCACAATTAAGTTTAGAAAGGCTTAGCGAAGTTAAACAGAGTTGTTAGCTGCAGGACTTCCAAGTCTTTTGCAGAGATGTACATGACCTGGTTTCTGCCTGCCCATCCTACTTCATCTTGCGTGATTCTTTCCTCCAACCCTTTTGCTTACTCTACACCAGCAACTTCAACTTTCAGTTTCTAGGATTTGCCAAACTGTTTGCCTTAACTCCCAGGATAGCCTCTTCTATCAATAAATCATGTCTACTCATTCTTTGTCATAGTACTCCATGCTTTTTCATGGCATTTATCGCAATGTTTATTTATGTAATTATTTATGTAAATATATTTTTCTCATTGGACTGTATGAACATGAAAACCAAGACTGTATTATTCACTACCATAGCCTCCAGTGCTAAGCATAGTGTTGGGCACATAGTTATTGTAAACCAGATATTGTATAATGTAAGCCAAATATTGTAATCTCTTTTTTCATCTTCCTTGTGGTTCAGAAAGTTTATATTTGTTTTTTTTTGTTTGTTTGTTTTGTTTTTTTTTTGTTTTTTTGGGTTTTTTTTTGGTACCAGGAATCAAACTCACAACCCCCACACCTGCCAGGCAAGTGCTTATGCCACTGAGCTAAATCCCAAGCCCTGCTTTTTAAAGAGACAGTCTCACTATGTAGTTCAGGCTGGCCTTGAACTCACTTTGTAGCCCATGCTGGTCTCGAACTGGAATGATTCTCCTGCCTCAGCCTCCCAAGTGCTGGGATTAAAGGCGTGTGCCACCATGCCCGGTTTAGAAAGTTTATATTTGTAATCCCATTGAAATGTTATTGGAATCCCAACAAGTTAATACCAATCTACCACTTCCAGTGCAACCCACGGCGAGAATAAAGACACTAAGACATATATAAAGTTACAGGCAAGCTGGGCGTGGTGGTGCATGTCTGTAATCCCAGCACTTGGGAGGTTGAGGCAGGAGGATTGTTGCAAGTTTGAAACCAGCCTGGGCTACAAAGTGAGCTCAAGGCCAGCCTGAACTGCAGAGTGAGACCCTGTCCCAAAAAGACAATAAATAAATAAATAAGAAAATAATAAAGTTATGGGCAGCCAAGGGGTCCTGAGTCTGGTCCAGGTGAGGATATACAGAACAAAGGCCCTGATCCAAGGCCTCCCCCAGAAGGAAGTGGCTCCAGGATGAGTGACAGTGAGGATGGTGGGAATTACGCGAGCAGAGTGAGCTGAGCTGGCTAGGTGGAGAGCAAGTACCTCTGCAGTATACAGGAAGAAGGGTATGTAGAGAGACCAGTTTGCATAACCCAATTAGGGTAGCATGTGAATGATTTAGGAGGCTGTTGCTTTAGTTTTTGATCTGTAAACTTTTGTGCTCTGGAAAGTCATAGCCTCTTATCTTGAGGCTCCAACCAGTTGACATTTTTGAAGCAATATGTCTCTCTCATCCCACTGTGTTCAACTGTTTATGGGGAACACATGCAAGGAAACAGGAAACCATCAGCCTTCCTCAAGGATTACATATCAGTACCTCAGCTATCCTTATTTGAATTGCTTAAAGCCAATTGAAAGAAGGAAATAGCTTAGCCAGCTCTGTACGTATCAGTACATAGAGACAGGGCCCAGTTTAACTAATGCGGAGGTAATAATTCTGCATGCAAGGAGAGCCATCCACTTGGTCTTCTACACAGTCAGTGCCCAAATATTTGTTCAGTGAATATTCTACAAAGCTGGACTAAAGAAAGTGAAGTTTCCCAAATTAAAAGTGTAGTGTATGAACAAGAGGTAGGATTTATGACTAGGAGTTTTTACTTATTCTGTATTCTTAGTTGAACTTCTCTTATTTTAGGAAAAATTAACTTATGTTGATGTTCTAGATAAGTTACACTAGAAGAAAAAATCAAGTTTGATAGGGTCATTTTGTGACAATTTGAAATAATAATAAATAATGACTTGATCTAAGTTGTAATGGGATTGGTGAGCCAGTTTGCTGTAGCGGAATGAGGGAGAAATACTTGCGGTTTTGACCTGGATATTTTCAACACAAAGACATTTGCAAAGAGAACTAATTGGGTTTCCTCCTTCACCTTTATCTTTCACACGTGGTTACTGAAAGCCTGATATGCTCCAGATACTTTCAGAAATTATCTTTTTTGGATGAAGTTTTGTTTGAGAGCAAATGAAAACAGTGGCCATGTCTCTAATATTATCAAAATCAAACCAAATTATTACTTTTATCAAATTTTAATTGTCTGTATTATATAGGTGATTTATCAGTGCACCACAGCACAATTACAATCTTTACCACCTTGAATATGAATTGGCCTTCCATCTTTGCTCAGTTGGTGAATTCAGTGAAAGTTAAAAATTATTCCAGTCATGCATTCAGAAAAAAAAAATGTAGTGGTACCTACTGTGTGCAAGATGCAGTTCCAGTCACTGGCGCGCTAACAGCAAAAAAGTAGCCCTGACCTTGTGTAGATTACTTCATAATGAAAAAAGGAAAAGGAGGGACAGAAAGTAAATAATTTTTTTTAAAGTTTACATATGTATTTTGGTTTTTGAGACAGGGTTTTGCTATGTAATTCAGGCTGGCATTGTACTCACTACATAGGCTAGGCTGGCCTGAAATTTTTTGGTAGTTTTCCTGCTTCAGCCTCCTGAGAGCTGGGATTACAGACATGTGCTACCACACCTGGCTTAGAAAGTAAACAATTAAAAATAAATGTTCTACTCCTAGGCATATACTCAAAAAATATAGAACTATGTCCATACAACTTGTACACAAAGGTTCATAGCAGCATTATTCATAATGACCCCAAAAATAGTAGTGTCCATCAGTGAATGGATGGATGAGTAAATTAAATAAATAATTATGCAACAGATGAGGAGGAATGAAGTGCTAATACATGTTACAATGGGGGTGAACTTTGAAAGAAGCCAGTCACAAATGACCACATACTGTATGATTTATTTATGCAAAATGTCCAAAATAGGAAAATATATAGAGACAGAAATTAGATTAGTAGTGATCTGTGATTGAAGAAAGTGTATGAAAATGGAAATGACTGCTGATGGTTATGGGCTGGTTTTTGGGGGTGGTGAAAATATTTTTAAATTGATTATTGGCCTTTGAACACCTGAAAAACCACTAAATTATAAAACCAATCCTAAGAATAAGGAAAGTTAAGAATAACTGCAATTGGTTGATTAGAAAAATTAGCAACTCATTTGTCATACTTTTTCAAAGGTTTCATTCCAATTGATTTCATTTTCTCTCCAAAAAAATGAGATTTCTTTCTGTTTGAGCAGTTTTCCATCCAAATTAAGAGATATTTGGATGTAGTAAGGAATGCTTGCAAAACTGTACTGTAAGAAATATCTCACGTTAGCACAAGAGAATACTGTACATTCCTTAAAAATCAACAGAGATAGCTGGCTATGGCAATTCTTGCTGTAATTCTTGCTGCTGACTGAGGCAGAAGGATCAAAGTGAGCATAGGTAATTCAGGAGACTGTCTTAAAATTTTAAAAGGAGTGGGAATGTAGCTTAATGGTGGAGCATTTGCCTAGCATGGCGAGGCCCTGGGTTCAGTCCCAATTATGGGGGTAAGGAGTAGGGGAAGAAAATCAACAAAGATGCCATTTATCACTCCTTGAGGTTCAGTAGTTCAGCAGAAAGGAATTGTGAAAAATTAAATACTTCTATACATTTCAAAAACAAACCAATTTGTCAGATACACCTAAGTGCTGTGTAGAAGTCCAGAACAGTATAAAGAGTAGAGTGCTGGAGTCAGGGGTAGGGCTTACTCTTTTTTGTGGGTCTGTCATGAAGACTTCTAAGGAGGTAACAGGGCATGAGGCGGGAGGGAATGAGCTGTTGGGCTCTCTGGGTAAAGCATTTTTTAGGCAAAAAGATAGTAATTACAAAAGCTCTGAGGTGAGAAAATATGTAGCACATTTTAAGAACAGCAAGGGAAGCCGGGCGTGGTGGCGCACGCCTTTAATCCCAGCACTCGGGAGGCTGAGGTAGGCGGAGCGTTGTGAGTTCGAGGCCGGCTTGGGCTACGACGCGAGCGCAAGGCCGGCCTGAGCTACATAGTGCGACCCTGCCTCAAAAAAACCAGGGCCGGGAGTTTGGCTCAGTACCTTAAGCGCCTGTGCGAGGCTGTGAGTTCAATGCCCGGTACCGCAAAAAAAAAAAAAAAAAAAGAACAGCAAGGAAGAGTGGGTAAGTAGAGCAAAAAAGAAAAAAAAAGGTAAGTGACAGAGTGGTGATGTAGAGGGAAATACATAAGTGTAACAGAATTTTGAAAAGTGAGTGTGTCCCAAATTTTAGATATTATTTTTGCATTTCTGGGAATCCTTCATGCTGTTTCATGAAGGATTCTTTTCATGCTGTTTCCTTATCCCAGGAAAGTTGAGAGTTGGCTATATTAATAAAGGCATTTTTGAGAGGAAATTTAATAGTGTTTATTTTTATTCTGAAATTGCTACTAGAACCTTTATTTGCAGTTGCATTAAAATGGAGTTAAAAAAACATTTTTGGCACTTACTTGAGTTAAAACACAAAATGTGGCATATATTTATAAAAATGTAAATATGAGGCAGCCATTAAGATACTAATTACAGTATGTTTTCTGTTTGTCATTTGCATTAAAATTTATCATTATCTGCTAAGTTCATTAGCATTTTAGATTTTATATTCAGGCAAGCAGTCATTTGTACTGTTGTACCTTTTTAAGTATTTGAGACTTAGAATTTTTAATACCTTCACCTATATGATAAGCTTCTGGCAACCTCAACTTATGTAAACACTTGAAAAATTATGAGTAATTAAACTTTAAAAAATCAAAATAACCTGAATCCTGGAGATAGTTATAGCAAACTTTTATATTCTTGCTACTGAAGGATAGAGATTTCCTTATTTTACAGTGTTTTATCATCTGACCCTAGTCGGCCTTTATTTTTTAGTTCATGATCTGAGAACAGAAAAGCATTAACAGAAGCTTAGGGAAAACAGTTAAGGTAATACTGTTGAGGTTGGACCCATTCGTTGATGTTGCTGGTGGAAAGAAAAGTACCTGTAGTACAAATAAAGGCTTGTGTGAGTAAAGCTCAAAAATCTCAGGAAATTTCGAAGACAAACCTAGTACTGCATTTCTCTGCCTACGAAAGCATGCTCTGGTTATCTAGAAAATGTTTTCCATCTTGTTTCACAGCAACACCAGTTATATGTCAAGTTATAGTTATATTTAGGACTTTAAAAAACAGTACACTGAATTACCTAAGCAATTACTGTACTATAAATTATAATGTCAGCTTTTTGCTTAATAGAAGTGTGCTTACCACATGTCTGATTTAGAGGTTATAGCACAAATTAAAGAACTTTCTCAAATGCTATTCTGATTCCTTACATAGTTACATATAAATTTGTTGCCCAATGTAAAAATGTTTGTAGCAAGCATGAAACCCAGTTTACAAAAAACACTAGTGACAGAATTGACTATTAAAAAAGCTAAATATGTATAACAAAACCCATCACAGTTTTCAGACTAACTTGAATGTTTCTGTTGCTATTTTAATGTTAATATAAAATGTGTTGTACATTAATAAAAAGAACAGCCAAATAGAAAAATGAACAAAGAATATAAAGCAACATAGGGACTAATAAATATATTAATGATAATTATATTTCACTAATAATAAAAAGGTTAAATAGGATCATTTTTCCTGTATCAGATTGCAAAGATTAGTATTGCCTGTTATTTTGAACATTTTCACACAGACTTGATAGGAATGTAACTTGTACCTTATTTGACAATGCATCTGAAAGTTAGAAATATGTATATATACTCTATAACCCAGTAATCTTACTTCTTGAAATTCTGAGACAGTTTGGAGTAGGAAAAGATACATGTAAAAGGATTGCAACGTTGTTATACTGAAAAATGGGTTATGACCCTCAAGGTGAATTTGGTTAAAGTAATGATGGCATGTATATGTAATAGAGTTCTATGTGGAGGTATTTATTCATTTATTTATTTATGTGGCACTGGGGATTGCACTCATGGACTCACACATGCTCCGTAAGGATTGTACTACTGAGCTGCATTCCCAGTCATTATTTTTATTAATTTATTTTATTTTGAGGCAGGATCTCAGTATGTTTGTCGAGCCTGGTCTTCAACTCCTGAGCTCAAGAACTCCTTCTGTCTTAGCCTTCAAGTGCTTGAATTACAGGTTTATGCCACTGTGCCCAGCTAAGTAGGGATTATTAAAAAACAAAGTAAAATTTTGTATGTGGCCATGTTCCTACAACCTTGTTATTTTGAAATGAAAATAGCTTTTTACATAATTATGAGACATCTTATTTAAGACTGTTTAAAACTGTTTAAAATTAATGCATGTTAAAATTCTACAGAAGTATCAATCAGATTGCTACAAGTTATCCTTGTGGGGAAATAAGCAGATTTTAGGAAATTGCTTTTCTCTATAGGCTCTTGTGTATTCTGTATTCAACCACAAACATATATTATTCTGATAAATGAGTAGGAAAAAGTAAGACTCAGGTGGGTAGAGAACATTCAGCAAATATGTTCTTTGCATATTATGCTTTATAATCTTTAAAATTCAATTAAACAGATTAAATTCCAAGTTTTCAAATCTAGTAATGGATGGCAAAAGGATTTCCTTTAAGGATAACTTAAGTATTGACATGATTAAATTTTAATATACATTTGAATGTATCATAATTTTCAAGTTTAGAATTTAGCATAAACTTGATTTTTATATATGAAAAAATAGCTACTTTTAAAAATTACTTGTAAACTGGGCATGGTGGTAAATGCTTGTAGTCTCAGCTTCTTGGGAGGTGTTTTGGTTGATACATTGTGTCAACTTGAGAAGCTTAGAAGTTTAACTGAGAGACTCAGCAGGGAGCCAGGATTTTTACTTTGTAAATATCCTCATCCAGTGCAAAGGAGGGCAAGGAGATTTTGTGAGTGCTACATCTGCCCTGGAGGTTGGGGGTGGCCTGTGT
The DNA here is from genome assembly GCA_004363535.1 of Dasyprocta punctata. NCBI lineage: Eukaryota > Metazoa > Chordata > Mammalia > Rodentia > Dasyproctidae > Dasyprocta > Dasyprocta punctata. The sequence continues at coordinate 12,551 of RJWM01005278.1, read as the reverse complement.
ACAATGGTAAGGGAGGAGAAGAGCCTTCTTTTTTCTGGACCCTTTTTACTCTGCTGCTGCCTTGAGGTGTTGCCCCAGTGCCATGCCACCCTGCCTTGGAACCAGCTGATGATGGACTGAAACCTCCAAAAACTGTAAGATAAATAAACCTTTCCTTTGTTCATTTTGGGTGTCAGATATTTTGTCCCAGCAATGAGAGAAGAGTGAAAAGTAACCAACACAGGAGGTTAAGGTAGGAGGGTAGCAAGTTCAAACCTAACATGGACAACTTCAAAAGAACTGGTGGTGTAGCTCTACACTCTTTGAGTTTGATCTCCCATAAACCCCTCCCCGCTAAAATCTCATACAATATCTCTTGATAATTCTGTCCTTGGTTTGAATTATCATACCTTATTTAAGAATGGTGGTCTAAGTCAGGCCTAGTGGTGCTCACATGTAACCCCTGAACTCTGCAAGTTTGAGGAAGAAGGATCACAAGTTCAGGCCCAGCCTGGGTAACATAGAAACTTAGTGAGGCCATCTCAAAATTTAAAAAAAAAAAAAGAATTGGAAGTGTAGTTTAGTGTGAATACCCTAGGTTCTAGTCCCAGTAACTCAAAAGAAAAAAAAAAGAAAATAGTGGTCTACAAGAATTTCCCTAGTGACTATTCCTAGGTTATTCATGACTCTTCAGAGGTTACTTTTTTTTTTTTTTTTTTTGTACCAGGGATCAAACTCACAGCCTCGTGCCTGCCAGGCAGGCACTTAGGCCACTGAGCTAAATCCCCGGCCCTGTTTTTTGAGACAGGGTCTCACTATGCAGTTCAGGCTGGCCTTGAACTCACTTTGTAGCCCAGGCTGGTCTCGAACTCACAACGATCCTCATGCCTCAGCCTCCCGAGTGCTGGGACAGAGATTACTTTTATATAAATCATTTAAACAACTAAGAAACAAATTTCAGACCATGCTAAATATGCACTTATAGCAGGTTGGTTTGGTTGGTTGGTTTGAGGCATGGTCTCACTAGGTACTTCAGACTGGCCTTGAAATCAGCTAGTAGCCTAGGCTGATCCAGAACTCATGGGTATCCCTCTGCCTTGGCCTCTCAAGTGCTGGAATTACAGGCAAGTGCCACCACAACAGGTTCTATATCAGATATTTTACTTAAGGAATTTTATAACTGATATGGGATTGTACTTGAGGTAGAACACTGACCTAACATGTATAAAGCCTTGGGTTCGATTGCCAGCACAAATAAAATAAATTGAATTAAGAAATAAATTCAAAGCTAGAAATACTAAGAGAATACTAAGAATGTGTGATTTTAGAAGTCAGTCAAGACTTCATTTATCTAAAAAGAAAAATGTTTAAGATATTTCCCACACTCGAAATTAAACCAAAAATCTATTTACTATAAATCTATTTACTATAGCCCAAATTGTAAAAACCAGACTCATGTCTGTATTCTTTCCCTCATTTTCTAATCTGAAAAATTCTTACATTCTTACAGACTGTCACACTTAAAACTGTGTTACATAGATTAGTTGACTGTGATTTTCTGTTCTTTTAAAATACATTTTTAATAGGGAAAAGATATTAGAGGTCTGATGGCTGTTTTAAATTATGACAGGTTATATAATCTTCATTTTCAGTAATGCAATGAAATTTTATAGAACAAGGTCTATTTAAAAGAAATTGTAGGGGTTGGGGGTAGCTCAGTGGTAATATGTGTGCTCAGGATGACTTAGGTCTTAGGTTCATTTCTCAGTGCCGAGAAAAGAAAAAGGCTATATTTAATGTGAATAAAAACATATTCTGACTTGTTTAGATGGGACATGGGCAAGGGAAAAACCTTTTACACATGATCTTGAGCTACTACCTGTCTATACTTTCTTGCTAATAATTTGAAGTTCTAAGTTTTGTGTATTTTGTCTTTCTTTCCTTCTTTTTTCTTTTTTTTCTCTTTCTTTTTTCTTTTCTTTCTTTTTTTTTTTTTAATACTGGGGATTGAACCCAGGGCTACTCCCTAGCCTGTTTTAAATTTATTTTGAGACAGATTCTCACTAAGTTGCTCATCCTGGCTTCAAACTATAAATCTTCTTGTTTCAGCCTCCTGAGTCTAGCCACCATGCCTGGCTAGGCCCCTAGTCTTAACAATCTTTAGTACTTTAAACTAATGATAGGCATTCAATATATGTTTTGTTGGTAGATGGAAAGGCAGTATAGTATGTAATTACTCAGCTTTAATTCTTTAAAGTTTAATCGTTAGAGCTGGGGAAAATATGTATAAAGTAGAATAAACTGACTAATTACCTATAGATATTAACTATAAATAAAGCTGTATTAATTTAAATTACGTACTCGGGGAGAACAAAAAGAGGAAGATGTTCCCAGCTAATTTCAGTATTGTTTGATAGTGAACCAGTGTTGATGTTTTCATTCTGAGGCTGTTGTATGTATATTATGGGATAAGGTAATTATATTGGGTGATATGCTATGTACCCCCAAGTCCTCTCATACTTTTGATGGTGCTAAGTCTGGCGCTTGCTTGTGTTGGGTTTGTTGTCTAGCGCCGGGATTGGCAATGTGAGTGCTGTACCCACCCAGAGGTGGAGCCGACATACAGTGTAAATGAGGCGGGTGTTCCCCTTGTGTGTTTCCAGCACTTCCACTCTCTCGTGCCAGTGCGCTTGTGGCTTGCAGCCACCATGAACGGCAGCCCCTCGGTGCCATGTTGCCTTGGAGCCAACTAAGTAGGACTGAAACTCCTGAGAAACTGTAAGAACCTCTTCTTCCCTAATTTTGGGCATCAGGTATTTTGTCTCGGCAACGAGTGAAAAGTAACTAAGACAGTAATAAACAGTGGTATGATGGTGGCATTGAGAATAGGGTTTGGCATGTGAGACAGGAATAGATACAAGGTCAAGGGCATTGATTAAAAACTAATAAACCCAAATTAGAATTGGTAGCATCAGTATAAAGAAATATGATATGTGTGTACCCATAGGTGATTGAAATACATAGTGCATTATTTAAAGAAATTATTACAGTAAAAGGTACATTGCCATTAATATCCCTCAAAATATTCCTCCTTGCTTCAGACACACTTACTACATCGTTCTTGTTATTTACTGAACCAGATCTGGAAGTCCTTTCTTGTGATTGTCTTTATAAGGTGTGTTAAAAAATATCAGGAATGGATGTCTGGGAAAATGGCATAGTGGTAAGCAACAACAACCCAGTCTCTCAGGTTTGGAATTCAGACATTGGAAAACAGCAACTTGGGGAAGGAAAAAAATAAGACAGAAGTAGATCCCTAGGAACCACAAAGGATCTGGCAGGAAAATTAAAATCTACAGAGAGGCCTTGGATATAGCTCAGTGGCACGGTGCCTGTCTAGTAAATGCAAGGTCTTAGGTTCGATTCCCGGTACCCTCCCCCCCCGCACCAAGAAAAGGGAAACCTAAAGAGAAATCGAAGAGACAGAATGCAGAAAATGGAAGGGACAGTCTGCACTTTCTCCCTTGCTCCTGGCTTCTGACTCTTGGGAAAGAGAGACCAAATCTACAAAGCAAAAGCTGAGTACTCAGAGGGCTTCAGGGAGAAACATGTTAGTGGAACAAACCAGCGGGTACTGTGATGTGGAGGGAACACACAGGATTCTGCTCCCATGTAGGTCCTTTGACATGCACTAGCAGGTAAGTGATTCCAGTCCAAGTGCTGCCTGTGTCTACCCTGAAGAAAGTGCTTGGTCAGGTGTCATTCTGGGGAAGGGTTGATTGTTTGAAAGGTAATTCTCCTACACTGCAAGTGGGAATGTACATAGGAAGACCCATAGTGGAAAACAATATTAAGGTTCCTCAGAGAGCTAAAAATAGAACTTCTGTATGATCCAGCAATCCTACTACCAGGTTTATATCCAAAGGGACTGAAATCGGTACACTGACACAAGATCTGCACTCATATGTTTATTGTAGCACTATTCACGATGCTGAATGAATGGATAAAGAAAAAGTGGCATATATCTATAACAGAATATTGTTCAGCCAGAAAAGAATGAAATTCTGTCATTTGCAGCAACGTGGACGGAACTCAAGGGCATTATGGTAAATGAAATAAGTCAGGCACAGAAAGTCAAATACTACATGTTCTCACTCATACATGCAAACTACAAAGTTGATCTCAAAGAAGCAGAGGGTAAAACTGGTTATCACAGCCTAGGAAGAGTGTGGAAGAGGGAGAGATGGAAAGAAGATAGCTAATGGATACAGGGAATAAGTGGATAGGAGGAATAACTTCCAATGTTCCAGAGCATAATAGGATAACTACGGTTGAAACTAATTAAATACTTCAAAATAGTTGAGAGAACATTTACTTTTTCATCACAAAGAAATGGTGTATTCCAAGGTGCTAGATACGACAATTATCTTGATTTGATCATTACACATTATATCCATGTACCGAAATGTCAAACTGTGTTTAGCAAATACTGTATACACAACTACTGTGTGTCAATTAAAAATAAAAGTATAGAAAATGCTCCATGCAACAAGAACCTGGAAAAAATCAGGAGTAGGTATCCTGATTTCAGACACACTAAATTTCAAGCCAAGACTGTTTAAAAAAATGACAAAGAAAATCATTTCATATTGATTAAGGGAACAACTCAACAGGAAAAGATAACATGTACCCATTAAATAGCAGTGCATTCAACTTGATTATCAACAGTGATGCACATGGAAAATCAGATAAACATCAATACAGGTATAATGGGGAGACTTCCAAATAACCCATTTTCACAAATAGACATATCAATCAGTCAAAAACAAAGAAATATAAGTTGAACCAAACCTTCAAAAAAAATGGACTTAGTAGGTATCTACAGAGTGCTCTATCCAACAACAGAATGCATATTCTTCCCAGCAGTATATGGCACTTTCTCCAAAATAGACCATATACTAACCCATAAAGCATGTTATTATCCTATACTTATTATCAAATCATAGTGTAATGAAAGTAGAAATCAGTGGCAAAATAAACCACAAAAATTATATACACTTGGAAATTAAAACAGTACCCACCTGAATAATCAACAGGTCACAGATTAAATCAAGGAAGAAATTATTCAATTTCTGTAATCAAACTATAATGACGTATTGGAGCCTGTGGGACCCAGTGAAAGCAGTCCCAACAGGTAAGTTTATAGTGGTGAATTTCTGCATCAGAGAAACATCTCCCAGCTCACCAGTAATCCTAGCACTTGGGAGGCTGAGGCAGGAGGATCACCATGAGTTCAAGGCCAGCCTGAACTACATAGTGAGACCTTATCTCAAGAAGAAAAGAGAAAGAAAGAAAGAAAAAAAAAAAACAAAAACCATGGAGCAAGCTCAAATAATCTAGTGATGCACCTCAAGGTTCTAGAAAAATAAGAACAGTCCAAATCCAAAGCCTAAAATTATAATGATCAGTGCAGAAATTAATGAAATAGAGACTAAAAAAAGTACAAAAAATCAATGAAGAAGTAGTTCTTTGAAAAAATAAACAAACTAGACAAACTCTTAGCCAATCTTACCGAAATAAGGAAAGAAAAGACCTAAATCCATGTAATTAGAAATGAGAAAGATGAAATCACAGTGGATTGTGCTACAAATGGAAAATTCAGAAGAAATGGATAGATTCTTCGATACATACAAACTGCCAAAGATGAATCAAGAAGATATAAAAATTATGAACAGTCCAATATCAGTCAGTGAAATTGAAGAAGTAGACAACAACAATAATAAACCCACTACCACCTAAGAAAAACCTAGGATCTATCAGATTCACTGCTGAATTCTACAAGGACTTCATAGAAGATCTAGTGCCAATACTCCTCAAACTGTTTGATGAAGTCAAAAAGGAGGCAGTACTCCCAAAGTTATTCTTGGAAGCAAACATTACACTGATTCCAAAACCAGAAAGAGACCCAACCAAAGAGGAGAAACTACATACCAATCTCTTAAGTGGGCATAAATGCAAAAATTCTCAACAAGATGCTAGCAAACAATGCACCAAATCAACAAAATATCATGACCAGCCCACCATGCTGATGGGTAAGAGCCTCAGCCAGAAGACAAACTATGTCTTCCTGTAGGCCAGCCAGTGGGCAGGCCATAAAACCAGAAGAGCGTCATCCCCATTACCCCACCCTCCCCACCCCTACTGATTTGGAGGACTCTTGAGTGGTAAAAGGGAATAGCTTGATGCTTGTATTGTTTGGTTGAGTGCAGGCCTGGGGCTTGTGGTCTGGGCATCTACCTGGAGGGTGGCAGTGTGCATTGGGTCAACTGTCTTGTCTTGGTCTTGGTTGTTTTTTGGGGGGGGGGGTATTGGGGATTGAACTCACGACCTTGCACTTGCCAGGCAGGTGTTTGTGGCACTGAGCTAAATCCCCAGCCCCTGTCTTGTTTTTGAAATCCAATGTTTTATTTCATTTCACTGTTTTGTTTTTTTTTATTGCAGCATCTAGTGAGATGAGCAACTATTTTGAAGACGATAATGTGCAGTATTGTTCTCACTGTTCTGTTTTGTTCCAATTTATTGTTTTGTTTTGTTCAATTTTTTTTTTTTTTTTTTTTTTTTTTTTTTTTTTTTTTTTTTTTTTTTTTTTTTTTTTTTTTTTTTTTTTTTTTTTGTGGCACCAGGGATCGAACTCACAACCTTGCAACTGCCAGGGCAGGCACTTAAGCCACTGAGCCGAACTCCCAGCTCTAGTTTTTTGAGGCAGGGTCGCACTATGTAGCTCAGGCTGGTCTTGCGCTTGCGTTGTAGCCCAAGCCGGCCTCGAACTCACAATGCTCCTCCTACCTCAGCCTCCTGAGTGCTAGGATTAAAGGCGTGCACCACCACGCCCAGCTCAATGTTATGTTTTGACTGGTATTATTCTGTTTTGCTTTGTTTGATTTTGATATGACTGATGGTGTGGACAACTATTGTGAAGATAGCAAGATGTATTATGGTAGCCATTGTTGATTTCTTATTATCCTGTTTTGAAGTTCTATACCACTTTCACTTCTTTGCTTTGATTGGCTTTATTCTGTTTTGTTTTGTTGGGTTCTATTCTTTTGAAAATAAAATTTTAAAAAATACCATGACCAAATAGGATTTATTCCAGAGATGTGGGGGGAGTTCAGCATATGCAGATGAACAATTATAAATGCACCACATAAACACAAACAAGGACAAAAATCACATTATCATCGCAAAACACAGAAAAATCACTTGACAAAATTCAGCATCCATTCATGGTAAAAAGCAAACCTGAAGAAAACAGATATATCAGGTCTTAATCTGATGAAAGCCACTTACAGCATACCAACAGCCAACCTCATACTAAATGGACAAAAATCTGAAAGCATTCACTGTCAAATCAGGAACAAGACAACTCTCACTGCACTTGTTCAGTATAGTTCTCGAAACATTAACCAGAGCAATTAGACAAGAGAAAGAAATAAAAGGAATACGGTTAGGAAAGGAAGAAGTTATTATTTGGTCATGATGTGGTCTCTACGTAGAAGACCCCAAAAATTGTACAAAAGATTCCTCGAATTAGTGACCAAGTTTAATTTATTTTATTTTTTTGGTACCAGTGATCGAACTCACAATCTCACGCTTGCCAGGCAGATGATTATGCCACTGAACTAAATCCCCAACCCTGCTGACCAAGTTTAGAAACAGAGTAGGATACAAAGTCGACACTCAAAGATCAGTAGCATTCTTGCACACCAACCATAAACTTACCAAGAGAGCCGGGAACAGTGGTGCACACCTTTAATCCCAGCACTCCGGGAGGCTGAGACAGGAGGATTGTTGTGAGTTCAAGACCAGCTTGGGTTACAGAGTGAGTTCAAGGCCAACCTGAACTGCACAGTGAGACCCTGTCTCAAAAAAAAAATAGAATCAGAGATTTAGCTCAGTGGCCTAAGTGCCTGCCTGACAGTTGTGAGGTTGTAAGTTCGATCCCCAGTACCAAAAAAAAAAAAAAAAAAAAAAATTACCAAGAGAGAAATTAGGGAAACAGTACTTTTCCCTAATACATCAAAAGAAATGAATTTTGTCAGTATTAGCCTAACCAAAGAAGTGCAAGGCATTTGCAGTAAAAGCTTTAGTACTCTGTAAAAGGAGATGGAAGGGGACATCAGGAAATGGAAACATAACCCCTGTTCCTGGATAGGTAGAACCAGTATAGTCAGAATGGTTATACTTGCACAACTGTTATACAGATTTAATGCAGTCTCAGTGAAAATACTAATAGTGTTCCTCACAAACATAAAGAATTGGAACCAAAAGAGACTTGAAATAGCAAAAGCTGTTGTGGACAACAAGGACAAGGCAGGGGACATCACAATTCTGGACTTCAAGTTATACTACAAAGCCTCAGTGATTAAAATCAGCATGGTATTGGTAAAAGAACAGACTCGTGTGACAGTAGAGCAGAATAGAGGATGCAAAACAACTCCAGGCACATTTGGCTACCTTATCTTTGACAAAAGGGCCAAATGTGTTTGCTAGAAGAACAGTACCCTCTTTAACAAATAGTAAATAATGCTGGGAATACTGACTGTCCACATGCTGAAGATTGAATCTAGACCCATATATCTCACCATGCACTAAAGTAAAATCAAAATGAATCAAAGATCTAAACATTAAAACAGAAGTACTTAATCTACTGGAAGACAAAATAGGTAAAACTCTTGAAGACATTCACATAGGCAGAGACCTAATAAATAGAAACCCAGTTGCACAAGAAATAATACCAAGAAGCAGCAAATGGGAGTCACATCAAATTAAAAAGCTTTCACATGGCAAAGGACATCACCAAAAAAATGAGACAGCCTAGAAAATGGGAAAAGCATTTTGCTAGCTACTATACAGAATATATAAGGACTACTATACAGAATATATAAGGAACTCTAAAATTAGACCCCCCCTAAATTTGAAGACCCTGTCAAAAAATGGGCATCTGAAATGAATAAATACTTTTTAAATGCAGAAGCACAGTGTATAAATATAGAAAAAATGTTCAACCTTGCTGGCCATTCAAGAAATGCAAATTTTAAAAACCACTGACAAGCCACCTTACTCCAGAAAGAATGAATAACCATCATCTTGAAATCAAATAGCAACAAATGCTGGTGAGGCTGTGGGGTGGAGGGGAGGGGAACTCTTCTACATTGTTGATGAGAACGTACATTAGTACAACCACTGTGGAATCAGTATGGAGATTCCTCAAAACAGTAAAACTACAAATTCCATTCCGCCTAGCTTTTCCCCTTCTAGGTGTCTTCCCAAAAAAGTTAAAGATATCATATTGATATAAGGGAACAAAACTCCCAACTTACTATACGTCCGGTACGAGTTTGTGTTCTCTAAAACTGAAGAATGAATTTTAGTAACAACGGAGAGTAAGAACAGAATATATTTATTGAGAGAAAGAAAGCTGCTGTCTGAGAGACAGAAGGGGTCCCGAGTGAGTTGCCAAAGACTGTGTCTTTTCTGGGGACTTTTATAAGAGTAAAACCACAAAGTGAGGCAGGTCTAAGGTGGGGAAAACATGGAAACTCGCAAAGTGGGCATAAAGTGGGACACAACTACAGTAAGATTAATTACTCAGGTAAAATTGATTAAATTGGAGACAAATGGGGAAGCAAGTCACACAAGCGGGCATGCTTAAAGAGCAGTGACTCTTCCTGTAGAGGGTTGGAATGGTGACTCTTGGCTTCCTCAGGGTGATAGAGACCTATTTAGAATATCAGTCCTTAGGACATGGGTGTATTTGTTTGATCTTTTGTCTTGATGCCTGGCCCACTGCAGCAGGTATCTGTCTCCCCCACAGTTGCAAGGTATCTGGCCTGCACTGGCTCCTTCAAGGACCTACCCCTGTCTGACTGCCTGTAATATTTCTATCTAACTCAGTTTCCTATAACATTATCACAGTGATGTATGCATATCCATGTTTATAGCATTACAATTCATAATAATTAAATCTTGGAAGCATCCTATATGTCCATTAGTAGATGAATGGATAAAGACAGTGTGGTTTTAATGCACAGTGGAGTACTGCTCTGCAGTAAAGGAGGTTAAACTCAAGTCATTTGTAGGAAGATGGATGCATCTTGAAACCATAATGTTAAGTGAAATAAATCAGACACAAATTTAAATATCACATGGTTTCTCTTATGCAAGAAACCCAAAATATAAGTAAGTCACAAAATAAAAGGCAATAGGAAAAAGTGAAAGAAAAAAGTTATTGTAATGAAGCATAGACAATGTATCTAAAAGTGTACCTTGATTTAGTATTATAATCTTAAGTGTTTTATGTTTTTTTGGCCTGTTACTCTAGCTGTTAATCTGTATTTATTATAACTTATTAATGACATAAATTAACCTGATGCTGGTAAAAAAAAAAAAAACAGCTAAAATAATATAAAAAAGGGTGGAGGGGAAGGGAAAAGGAAAAAGAATTGAAATGTGTTATGTATATGTCCCAGTTCCCCACAATGAATATATTCATTGTGTGCTTGCAAACATTTACTAATAAAAATAAAAAGTTATTTTAAAAAATAGCATAAAAATCAACTTTCTACACTTAGAAAAAGACCAGAAATTACACTGAATGCTGCTAAGTGCCATCCAATGGAAAGGCAGACAAATTAAAGCATTGTGATTTGTTCTTATTCATCTTTTTCACCTTTTCTGGCATTGTTTGACTTCTGGGTTGTCCCCAAAGTCAAAATGACCATAAAAGGTAAAATTTTCAGTCAGTTCAGGTCATCAAGGCAGCTGCTACAGCACCACTAAAGACACAAAAGAGGATTTCCAGAACTTCTTTAGAAACTGGCAAGAGCTGGGGATATAGGTCAGTGGCATAAGCGCCTGCCTGGCAAGCATGAGGTCATGAGTTTGATTTCTGGTACCAAAAAAAAAAAAGAGTAGCAAGAGCAAGTGTATCCCAAGTAAGGGGAAGTATTTTGTGGAGGATTAACAATATATCTTTTACTTTAATAATTTTTTAAAAATCTAAATACCTTTTTTAATCATATCTCAGATCTGTGTACATGTGAATATACGTATGTATAAGCTTGATTTGTTGTGTGTTCTAAAAAGGCGATTAGCATCCCCATTACCCAGTCAGTTATGGCTTCTGAATACCATTTTTCACTTAAAGGAACTGGGACTCTTAAAAATGTGATTTCATGTCTAAGGCAAGTAAAATATGAAATATAATATATGTAGAATAAAATGTAACCCTAGAAAGTAAAGTGCTTATCAGGACCAAGTAGGCTTATGTTAAAAGGTCTCAATTTTAATAAGCTTCTGTCCAAATTGGAATCTCCATAAGGATAATTATAAAGAACTAAAACACATTAAATATGTAGAGTTGAATACACAAACTCATAAAATGTGTTTTAAAATTCACCACCTTTAAAAGACACTGAGAAACTATTACTATTACTCATTGTTTTAAAATGTATAAAGGATCATTCATTTATTCTGCTCCTGTTATACAAACTGCACATCAAGACAAAGTTGGTGAGTTCTGCTACAGAACTGCTGCAGCCAGTGATTAAGCATTTGGAATGTAGGTCACAATTTTGTGACCCCTAATGAATTAATGAATTTGGTTGATGATCCTTGATGATTAGTAATCTTATACAGTGAGAATTAAATAGACATTTTGTATCTACTGTTGGGAGTTATACATACTACCACCTGTGAAGCAGTTTTGGCAACAACAAAAAATTAAATACAAAAATTAGCCTGAATCTGATCGAGTCTCTGGATCCCAATTCAAACAAACTTAAGAAAAAATAAACCAGTTAGGGAAATGTGAGCACTGCTTGGAAAGTTTATATTCAGGAGTTATTATTGATTATTTTAGAGGTGATAGGAATATGGTAGTTACTTTAAATCTTTGTTTTAAAGTTAAAAATGAAAATATTTACGGATGAAATAAAACGCTGACATTGCTTCAGAATTATCTAAAGATAGAGAGTGGATTGGGATATAATTGGTACAAAAAAAATTGGTGATGAGGCTATTTTTTCTACCTTTGAGTGTGTGTTAATTGTAGAAATTACATGTTTTGCAAAAGAGGAAAAAATAGGAAGGAGTGAAAATGGAGAAGCCTCGCATAATTTTCTTGTATGTTTGAATGCTAGAGTGTTTGACATGGAGTATGATTTCTACACTGTTTGCCAACAATTCAGAGCTTTATGAGGAATATAAAATCAATTCCTTTAACCTCAGTTGGGTGAGAAGGTGAAATTTTATTTTATTTTATTTTTTTATTTTTTTTTTTTTTTTGCGGCACCGGGGATTGAACTCACAGCCTTGCGCCTGCCAGGGCAGGCGCTTAAGCCACTGAGCCAAACTCCCGGCCCTGGTTTTTTTTTTTGAGGCAGGGTCGCACTATGTAGCTCAGGTCGGCCTTGCGCCGCGTTGTAGCCCAAGCCGGCCTCGAACTCACAACGCTCCACCTACCTCAGCCTCCCGAGTGCTGGGATTAAAGGCGTGCGCCACCACGCCCGGCT